>RPOG01000327.1:198729-441670 GCA_008086565.1 Thalassoma bifasciatum
TTTCAGGTTTGAATTGCTTTCACCTTTTAAGAAAATGACTCGTCAAATGATGACTCTAGCCTCGAAACAGTCTTTGAGAATCACTCTGTGGGAGATAAAACGACGAAAGTGTACATTATTGTAAACTGGCTGAATGAGACACCCCCGCCCAGCAGGTGGCGGTGTTGTTGTCTGATCTTCCTCCTCTGCATTCATTTGAAGGGAGGAAAACACAAGCACAGGAAGCGGAGAGAAGTCCATATTGCCCGGTAGAATTCTGTTCGCGTTTGTAGATTGAAGGAAAAGCTACAGTTATACCCAAAGATGTCGAAAAGACATCGGCTTGATTTGGGCGATGACTATTCTTCCACCAAGAAAAGATCAGAGGGGTAAGTGGAGCTGCGGAGCTTCCGTGACCGCGACAACCGGGCGGAGATGACCGATGGTCGTTATTACTGGCTAACAGCCACTACGGCTGCACAATAAACACACAAAATGGAAATTGAGGCGCTGATACTGAAGTGCTCGTCCCCGTATTGTCACCCGAATCGCACTTTAATGTTCTCCATCAGTCTGAATGTATTGAGTGTAGCTGTATGATATAGATAACCTTTCACAGGTCGGTTAGCATCGGCTAACAAATGAGGCAACTTAGCATAAACGTTCAGGCACGTGTGAGCTAACGTTAACCAAGCACGAAACCAGCGAACACGAATTATGTCACCGGAGGCCAATCAGGTGCTACACAGGTTTTCAGAACTAACTTTAAGGTCACGTAATTCGGGTCAAGTTCGACACAGTATTGTTTTTAGATATCATTCTACTTATCCGCGACAACGCGCGCGTGCTGAAACTTTAAAGGGATTAATGAGGAGCTTTATTTTGGAGAGCTCACTTCACTTCATGCACTTACCAGTTTGGTTTGTAAGTTAGGTTAATGTTTGCTTGCTTTTTTTAAATGACAGATCGACAAACCACCGTCATTATGTTTCTTAGCAACAATTGCAATAACAATTGGTCACTATTAATTTTACAGGGATCTTACACATCCTTAAAAAGTGTTACATTAATCAAAATGTTATGTTCTGGTCCTAAATAAATAACTCAAAGGTCTTACATTTGTCAGGGAAGGATTTGTTAATGTTTTAATGGTTTCGTATTTTTCTTTTTGCGGGACTTTTCGTGAAGGAGATTTAGAGTGAAAACTGTCTTCGTCGCTGCTGATATAATTTATCAGCATCCCAGCGAGGCAGTCTATGGCTATGGGTCACTGTTTGCACTTTTACATACAGATATTTATCAATGAGCACTTAACGTTCAATAAACAGTCAAAAAGTAAACTTGAGTGAGTGTTATTAAGTGTCACGCGCTATAATGCAGCAGGATCCTCAAACCATCAACCATAATTATGTGTTTTTAGTCTGAAATTTTATTCAAAATGGCATTGAAAAGGTCTTAAAAAGTCTTTAATTTGACTTGCCAAAATCTGCAGGTAGCCTGTTTTAATTCAATCAATCAATGGATGAATCTGTATTTTTATAGCACCAAATCATATCAGATGTTATCTCAAGACACTTTCCAAAAACATTAACAGGTCAAGAGACCTGTTAAAGATAACAAATCTTATTTTATTAACAGAGACCCGACATCAAGACATTACATGAAGAAGTCTTATCTCATTTAACCCACCTTAAGGACAGTACTTTAAAGCACTTATTTTAAAATGTGACATCAATGTCTGCCTGCCAATTTCATGTCCTAGTCAGGAGGCATAAGGACAGGTTGAAACTTTGTCCCCCATTCAAGAATCACCACATTTGCAAGTACTTAACTTGAAATTAAGATTTATATCTACTGCACAAGTAATATGAAGGCTAAATTTGAGGTTGTGTTTTCACCCTGCTGCCTTGTTATATGGCTCAAACAAGGTGTCTGTGCATCCCTAAAACCTCTTTAAAATATTATACTCGTGAATCTAAAATCAAGGCCTTCAAGTGTCGTTTATTATTGAAAAATATTAAATGCTAGTCTTAAATACATTATTCAAATGTCCCAAATTAGCTGGGGCATATCTAGTTAATGTGATATATTTTTTCTCTTTATTGCAGAATGCTTTGAAAAGGAGATGTAAAGAGGCTTCTTTCCTTAATAGCTGCTGATGCAAACTGTTATCTGCATGTTTATTTTGATGACTATGGGTCACTGTATACATGCAGCGATTAAACCAGAGAGCACTAAGTATCACCTCATGTTCCATAAGAGACAAAGGTAGATTTGAATAAGTCGCAATGAGCATGCAATGCTTGGGTTGCAGTAACCCCGAACCATTGCCTATAATTATAGAGAATCTGGTCTTCAATTTTGTTCAGTGCATCTTTAAAAATGTCTTGAAAGTCTGAAATTTGACTCGTTGAAACCTGCTGATACCTTGAAACAAATCTGTGCACACCATTAACAGTTTATCAGTTGAGGAACCGTAACCTCGATCTGTCGGAGTATTGTCCTTATTTTCACTGTGTGCATAAACTTGTGAGATGTCACTATGGAAACTGTCACATCTCTGCCTTTCACCTGATGTGAACCATGTAATAGTCTTTCACAACTTGCCGTGTGTGCTCATGCAGCCTCTTCTTGTTGACAGGAGGGACAGGGACAGAGACAGAGACCGCGAGGACCGCTCCAGGGACAGGGACCGAGACAGGGACCGGGACCGGGACAGGGACAGAGACCGTGACAGAGATTCAAAGCCACCCACTGCAGCAGCTAACAGCACAGGGGTCATGCCAGGCTTGGTGCCCGTGAAGCAGATGGCCATGCACCAGCAGATCAACCCCTTCACCAACTTACCGCATACGCCTCGCTACTATGAGATCCTGAAGAAGAGGTTACAGCTCCCAGTGTGGGAGTACAAGGAAAGCTTCAGTGACATCATTACACGCCATCAGAGCTTCGTGCTTGTTGGAGAGACAGGCTCCGGAAAAACAACTCAGGTCTGAAATGAATGGAATCAGTTGGTGTCTTTTAACAGGAACATGTTTAACCATCATAGAGGTGATGTTATGGACTAAAGTAAATTGCATTTTTGCTTTGATCCGCAGATCCCACAGTGGTGTGTGGACATGGTGAGAGGCTTACCTGGTCCTAAGCGGGCAGTGGCCTGCACTCAGCCCAGGAGAGTGGCTGCTATGAGCGTGGCTCAGAGAGTGGCAGACGAAATGGATGTCATGCTTGGGCAAGAAGTGGGCTACTCCATCCGATTTGAGGACTGCAGCTCTGCCAAGACTATTCTAAAGTAAGTGTGTGAGGTCTGCCATCGCACTGAAATGTCTTTTTATGGGCAGGGAGTAACCTGTGGGATCAGTACATCCAGAATACCCAGTCAAATAAAGCCTCGCACTTTCTTTAGGTACATGACTGATGGTATGTTGCTACGAGAGGCGATGAATGACCCGCTGCTGGAGCGATATGGAGTGATCATTCTTGATGAGGCCCACGAAAGAACTCTGGCAACAGATATTCTGATGGGAGTCCTCAAGGAGGTGGTCCGTCAAAGGCCAGATCTGAAGGTATTTGTAAACATTTTTATGCTACCTTTTTTTTAGCCACTTCTATGGCTCTCTTTTTAGTCATTGGAGGACAAAATTTATCATTGTGCAAAACAGACGGATAATACATGTATGAATTTTCTCTTCTAGTGACACTTAAATTTGTTATAAGGAGTTGAATAAGAGTTACGATGAGATATTAAGTGAATGCTTCCTCTCCTCTTCAGGTGATTGTCATGAGTGCCACACTGGATGCTGGAAAATTCCAGGTGTACTTTGACAACTGTCCCCTTCTGACCATTCCTGGACGCACACACCCTGTAGAGATATTTTACACCCCTGAACCAGAGCGAGACTACCTAGAGGCAGCGATCCGCACTGTCATCCAGATTCACATGTGTGAGGAAGATGAAGGAGACTGCCTCCTGTTTCTCACTGGCCAAGAGGTAAGACTCTTGGCTCAGCAGATTTTCACTGTAATCTCATTGTTGTATTTCTCCAGCGTGCTTAAAATCAAATTAAATTTCTCTCACAGGAAATTGATGAGGCCTGCAAACGGATTAAACGTGAGGTAGACGATCTTGGACCAGAAGTTGGAGACATCAAAATCATTCCACTGTACTCCACATTGCCGCCACAGCAGCAGCAAAGGATCTTTGAACCCCCTCCTCCAAGAAAACCCAACGGTGCAATAGGAAGAAAGGTAGATTCAGAGAGGTAGATTCTAAGAGGCATCATGGTTGTAATGGAAGGATTGTAAAGTGTATTTGCATCTTGTTGCTTTACTTTCAGGTTGTGGTTTCAACAAATATTGCTGAGACCTCTCTGACAATTGATGGTGTGGTGTTTGTCATTGATCCAGGATTTGCAAAGCAAAAAGTAAGTGAAGTGAAACACCCATCATTCGATTTCTTACTTCAGCAAAATTCTTGTCTGTGTGAACCAGGGCTGGGCAATTAATCGCTGCGGTATTCTAATCGCAGACAGTGCAATATTTCCTCAAAAGTGTCAGAATACCAGATAGTTTTTAACACTAGATGTTTTATGCTGTACACCAGTGTTATTCAACCCTGCTTAACTAAAGAACCACATTGTTGAAAATGGTCTTTGCAAGAGCAATAATCGAAATGGTTAAAGAAAAACGCAAAAGCAGCAAGAGGTAGCAATAAGATTAAGCAATTGCAAAACAGTCGCAATTGCAATACAGGAAAAAATAACTGCAATAAGATTATTTTTGCAAACTGTTCAGCCCTTGTCTAAACTTAAACCTGGTCTTTAATCTGTGTCCAGGTTTACAATCCTCGTATCAGGGTGGAGTCGCTGCTCGTCACAGCCATCAGTAAAGCTTCTGCCCAGCAGAGGGCGGGACGAGCCGGCAGAACTCGACCAGGGAAATGTTTCCGCCTCTACACAGAGAAGGCCTATAAAACAGAGATGCAGGCAAGTGTTGCTCTTATTGTGATAAATACAGATTCTGCTTCACATTCGTATTTGGTATGTTTACTAACACTGTAAGCTTCCCCTGTAGGACAACACGTACCCTGAGATTCTGCGGTCAAACTTGGGATCCGTTGTGCTGCAGCTTAAGAAGCTGGGTATTGATGACCTGGTGCATTTCGACTTCATGGATCCACCAGGTGAGTACGTTTGCAATAATTTGACTCGACAGTAATTCATATGATGAATTCTGCTAAGACATCACTCTGCCTCTGCAGCTCCTGAGACACTGATGAGGGCCCTTGAGCTGCTGAATTACCTAGCTGCCCTGAATGACGACGGAGACCTGACAGAGCTTGGTTCCATGATGGCAGAGTTTCCTCTGGATCCCCAGCTGGCCAAGATGGTCATTGCCAGTTGCGAGTTTAACTGTTCTAACGAGATCCTTTCCATTACTGCCATGCTGTCAGGTAATGCCCAGGACTGGGCCGACACCTTCCTTGCCTTCTATAGGCCAAGTGTTTTATGGTTAAACACAAATACTGACTTGAAGTGTTTACGCCGTCTTTTCTCAGTGAAAAGAAAGAGGCACAGAGTAATGTTCCAGTGGTAATGTTTAAGATTCTTGTAAAATATGTAGAAACAGTGGGTTGAGATTTTGCTTTTCTAGTATCAAACCCTTGGCCACTCTTACATTCAATCAGAGCTTAAACTCAAAATTGTGTGTTCATCTTTTTAAGAGCACAGAGCAAGTGCTTGTGTTAAATCTTGTCAAACCCTGAATCATACTTTGGTTTATTATCTCACTCTGGAGAATTAATTTAAAAGTTATAGCTCTCATACACTTCATGACATTCAAATATGTTCAGTATACTTATCTAATTTCACCAAACAAGTACAAGGATAGGGCAGGTACCACTTAAACATTATACTCATCACTCTGATAGCAGCCATTTTTACATTGTTTACAATTAGACTTATGATGAATAAATTCAGTTATCATGTTAAGCCTTGAAGTAATGAAATGATCTACTCTCTTAAAGCATTTCTGAATCTTGTTAGAACATTTCTAATGTCCCTAACACTTTATAGTTGTGTGAAAACTCTTGTTTTACAGATGTGGTTAAATGACTGCCCCTCTCTTCAAGCTAATAGCGATAACAGTTGGGAATGACCATGAGAAAAGACTGCAGCCCCCACTTTGATAGAGCTTGTGGTCCTGCCCTGTCCAAGCCCAGTGTCCAGTGCCCTAGCATCATAGGCTTTGCTCCATTTTTCTGTGAATGTTTGACTCATCCCTATGGGCGGCTTTGTTGGGGCCCATACCAACCTTGTTTAGTCCCACAGTGTTTTGTCCGCCCCACGGAGGCTAAGAAGGCAGCGGACGAGTCCAAGATGAGGTTTGCTCACATCGACGGGGACCACTTGACACTGCTCAACGTCTACCATGCCTTCAAACAAAGTGAGAATCGATACAACTTATGTGTTAACTTGAGGAAACTTATACTGCCCTGTTCAGAGACAACTGTCCCAGCTCAGTTGAATAAGAAAATACTGCCTGGACAAAAAACGTCCCTGCCAAAAAAAAAAAATGGTCACACTAATATTTTGTTGGATGACCTTTAGCTTTGATCACAGCACGCATTGGCATTGTGTAGATAGACTTAGAGAAGCAACCCTAGATCATAGCACTGCCTCCAAAGGCTTGTATATTTGGCACTAAGCACGATGGGTGCGTCATTTCACTTTCTTCTCTTTTTACCTCACTCTGAAACAGAGGAAATCTAGACTCATCAGACCGCATGACCTTTCTTCCATTCCTCCAGAGTCCAATCTTTATGCTCCCTAGAAAACCGGAGCCTTTTTTTACGGTTAGCCTTACTGATTAGTGTTTTTCACAGCTGTTCAGTCCCAATCTCTTGAATTCCCTTCACATCCTGCACGTGGAAATGCTCATACTTTCACTATTAAGCGTGCTCCTGAGTTCTGTTTTGGTTTGGCCCAAGTGACTGCCCATCACAATCATTCAGGATTGTTTTTCTGACCACATTTCTTCCTCGATGACGATGGGTCCCCACCATCCTTCCAGTTTTCAATAATGTGTTGTACGGATCTTCACCCAATTGTAATTGTAGTAATTTCTGCGATCTCCTTGAATTTTTGCTATGCATGATGTATGCCAATGATTTGACCCCCCCCCCCCTTTAAACAGGCAGGCATCCTTTCCACGACCACAGGATGCGTCTTTCTCCATGGTATTTTACTCATCACATCAGCTGTGGTTAAATAACTCCTTGCCAGCTGAAAGACAATCGCCCATGCAGTAATTATCCAATAGGAGGCTTGTACCTATTTGCTTAGTTAAATCCAGGTGGTGAGTTTTTTGTGGCCAGGCAGTGCATTTCCCTTATGAATTATTTTTTTGAGTCTGACAGTCAGTTTCAGAGGAAATAAATAAAGCACTCATCACTACAGGGGTCTGTTAAATGAAAACAGGGGAAAACAAATAAAGTCTTGCACTTGGTCATTGTAATAATTATGAAAACTATAAAATGTATTCATGAGTGCAGGGTTAAAATCTTCCTCTGAACAGTTACATCAAAAGCGTCCCCAATCCAACCATTTCTTTGTTTTTAATTCTTCCAGACCATGAGTCTAACCAGTGGTGCTATGACAACTTTGTAAACTACCGCTCACTGATGTCTGCTGACAACGTGCGGCAGCAACTTTCCAGGATCATGGACCGCTTCAACCTGCCCCGCCGGAGCACAGAGTTCACCAGCAGAGATTACTACATCAACATTCGCAGAGCGCTCTGCACCGGTTTCTTCATGCAGGTAAACACGTGTGATGGTCAATGTGTCCGTGTTTTACTTTTGCACCAGAGGAACTTGTGGATACATGTTTCTCATGCCTTAATTTATCTTTTTTTCGTCCTCCAGGTGGCTCATTTGGAGCGTACAGGTCATTACCTCACAGTCAAAGACAACCAAGTGGTCCAATTGCATCCGTCAACAGTCCTGGACCACAAACCTGAGTGGGTGCTCTACAATGAGTTTGTCCTCACCACCAAAAACTACATCCGCACTTGCACAGATATCAAACCAGAGTGGTAGGTTTACGGTCATCTGTTAAATCATTAAAGCCATCTTTGTTTGTGTGTATTGTCTTAAAGGCCTTGTTTATGTTATCTCTCCTCAGGCTGGTGAAGATTGCTCCACAGTACTATGAAATGAGTAACTTCCCACAATGTGAAGCTAAACGACAGTTGGAGCGAATCATTGCCAAACTAGAGAGCAAGGAGTATTCCCAGTACTGAACAATAGCCAACAAGTGTCCTGGACAACAGTTGCGTACTATAGTTTTAGATTTCATGTATCATTGTATTTCATGTTAAAAATTTGCTTTTTGGTTTTTATATTTGTTTGCTTTTTGTTTCCTTTTTTTCTTCTTTTTTCCCCCCCATCAATGTTGATTCTGTAACTAAGTGTATTGTCAGATAAGATATCAGCGTTAAATATTAGACCTGGCTATGAAGATTTTCAAAAGGAATATCAGAAACGTCATTTAGATGTGATTGACTTTCCTTTAGGGGATTGCTGAGTAATTGAAAAATGTGCTTGCTCTGTTTCTTTAATAAAGGAGCTTTGACTTAACTTCTGTCTAGAATGAGTAAATCACATCATTGCAAAATCAGCTTTACAGCGTTTTTTTTTCTGTTTGACAAACACGGGGCCAGAGTTTGTTTACATTAATGTCATAAATTCAGTTTGACTTCTTTTCTCATGTGTTGGTTGAAGTTCAATTTGTCATTTATTTACCTTTTAACACAGCACAGATTATGATCAACTGGACACAGAAAGTACTCGCTAAGTTTTAGAACACAGGAAGCTGCGGGATATGTTTATTCCATGTAAATCAATTCACTGCATTGGTTCCAAACTTACTGGCTTGACCATTCAGATAAAAAAATCAGGAAAACGGTTTGGTCATATACAACATGTCAACTTTCTTTCTTTTCATGCATGTGTCATATAAGGAACACTGACTGTCCAGGTTAGTTTAGTTTGTTGATTGTTTCGTGGACAGTCCTCTTTAGTTTACTGAAAGGTGAAAGAGGCAGCTTTTGCCTTATTAGAGCACAATTTGTAAAGATGATCCAGAATGTAATAACTGGTCAATAATGTAGCAAAACACAATTACCATTTGCCTAAATTGTAACAACTTACATATTGGGTCAATTATTACATTTTGGATTGGCCAGTTGTCAGTAGGCTTAACAACTTCTTCCTAAAATGCGTTTTTTTAAGCTATAAAATACTTAAAAATTTATAAGTAGAGTGGGCCTAAGCATTGAATATTGGTTCAGATTGAGGAGACTTAATCCACTTCTAAAACTCTCAACACCAACTCTCATACCCAGGGGTAGTGACCCCACATTTTTGTAGCCCTGCTTAAAGAAATTCAGTTTCATATGACATAGAAGTGGATTATAATGCCTAAAGGTAAAACTCAGTACTTAATTTTTCAGTTATTAAAGCTTTATAGAAGCTGGAGCTCATTTATTTACAGTGTCTAACCTGATGCAGAGGTATAAGGACCGGTGTAACAGTTTAAAATGATCTTGAGTTAAGAAAGTCGTGGATCAACTATATACCACACGTAATGAGACATTGTACAGTACGACTGTGAAGTAATACTCAGAAAGAATTCGACAGCCAGATGAAGTTTTCCCTCACACTGCCCCAAATGTCCAATAGACCAACAAAGATCTCAGTAACAGAAAAGAAAATGTTTTAGTTAACTCTGAACCAATAGAAGTTATAATTTAAGCAGTTGGGTTCACTACCAGTACTTTTCAATGTCCTCTATGGTCTCTGGCAGGTACCGGTTGCGTGTCTCTGACAGTGTTCTTGCCACTAGTCCTCCCAGTAAAGCCACACAGCACAGGACGAGCTGCGGCAGGTCCCTCCACACCTCATCCAGTAAGAGAATCAGGGGAGCCATCGCCACTCCGAGTCGAGCCATGAACGAGTTGTAGCCCATACCGTTTTGCCTACAAAAAAATTCATACACACTCTCAACTTCTTCAAGATTTCAATAGTTCTTTTTTTGTGTGTGTTCTATTTGTAGGTCACCCGGTGATTTTTTTTGTATTCTGGTTCAGATAAAAAAAAAAGTGTTGTACATGTATTGTTACCTCACTACAGTTGGATATAGCTCTGAACTGTAAAGGACAACAGTTCCAAACGCTGACGAAGAAAACCCTTTCCCGATGACAGCGACCACTGTTCTGACCACGGACATATCTGAAA
Source organism: Thalassoma bifasciatum (assembly GCA_008086565.1). NCBI lineage: Eukaryota > Metazoa > Chordata > Actinopteri > Labriformes > Labridae > Thalassoma > Thalassoma bifasciatum. Next base: position 209,006 of record RPOG01000327.1, read on the forward strand.
ACATAAGGGGTCACTTTTTACTAATGTAGTTTTGATTATTAAACCCTGTCATGTTTGTGTTTTCTTTTGTCTTCATGAATACCCAACAACAAAACAGCCTTTCACAAACTCAGCCAGTAGGTCTGCAGAGATCATTGAACACCCACCTTTAGGTACTAAAATGTTGATGCCCAGACAGAGAGCAACCAGGAGAAGTGATCCCACCTCAGTGTTCCTCCTTCCAAACTTATCCAGTAAATAATAAATGGATACTTTTGCTGGTAACTCAACTAAACCATATGTGAACTGAGTGAGGTAGATGCTGAGTCCAAAGCCTGTGATGTTGAAGCTGATGCCGTAAAAAGAGTTGGCCACACAAAACCTGGAGGAATAGATGAGAGTTTAGTTAAAAGGGATGAAAAATGACTAAAAGTCACAATTAAAATAGAGATATCTTCCTAAAATCTTTGAGCAAAACTGCATTTTGAATACTGACCACAGCAAGCCGGTGCTGAAGGCCAGTCTCCTCATTTTGGGTGTTCGTATCAGATCGAGGTAGGAGTAGTTTCTGTCTCTTTTCTCAGTCATAACAATGGTGGAAAGAGTCTGGAGAAAAACCAAATACATTTTAACACAACCCTTTAACTCTTATACAGTGTGTTTTGATGACATCATGAGGCACTGATTTGATCTTACAATCATCTCAAATCAACAAACCGTTGTATTGAGTGCTTCAGTCGAATCCTCTCTTCTGTTCATCTTGGCACATTTCTTCAAATACACCTGAGCTTGCTCCAGTTTCCCGTTGGCGATCAGCCACCTCGCTGATTCTGGCATCCACCTAATTTTGGTGATCAAGACATTTGTTTCTGATGTTTAACATTAGAATGAATTTTCATTGCTGTTTTTTTTTTTTTTTTTTTTTTTTTTTTTAAATAATGGGTTGAATAATTACACATCACGTCTTATTTCAAATACCATTTGGCGCAAGAGGCTTTGTTTTTCTCTTGTAAACATAACTTCTAATGTGGATACCAAATGTAAAGCTTATGGATGTATAGACAGGCCATGATTTTATGTCATATAAAATATTTTCACAGGATATGTTGCTGTTTTTACTGATCAAAATCACTGGGAAAAACAGCCATGAGAAAAACAGATGACAAATATTTTTACTGTCTTTGAATTAGCCCTTTGACACCATCCTCTCAGTACAACAACTATCAGCCTTATCATAGGTTCCTAAACTTATTTGAGCTGTGGCCCCAGTTTTATATGACTGTCAAAGCCTGTTTTAAAACAATAATGAAAAAAACATAATCTTGGTTTGTTCATATTCTTTGTCTCAAAGCTTATTGGGTTTCATACGCTGAACAAACCAGACATTATTACACAACAGACATTTTGGCTTCTCCTCATTGCTTTTAATGGCTTCAAGGCTCAAGGTTTCTTAAGATAAATTTTGAGAATAAAAAGTAGAAATTCGACATGAAAAAATTCAAAGTAATGAGATAATAAACGTCAAAATTATAAGATACATGACCATTTTATAGAAAGTCGAAATTTGAGACGAAAAGTAAATAGATAGAAAGATAGAAAGTCAAAACTATGAGATAAAATTCAATACTTTGCGATAAAAAAGTCAAAATTGATGAGATAAAGGAGTAGAAGCTATGCAATAAAATGTAGAAATTTTGAGGTAAAGAGTCAAAATTATTAGATGAAAATTTGTAATTTTGAGGTAAAATAAAAAATCTAAATTTACTTTTATCACTTTAAATCTGAGAGAAGTCCAGTAGCAGTAACTGTGCAGTCACATGATTATTGCTATCAGTCAAGATGCACCAGCTCAGATAGCTTTAAATGCTGCATTTTATTTGCGCTAGATTTCCCACCTGGGGGGTGAAAGTGTAGAATACAGTTGTTCAAAATTGTGTGGGGTGTTTTTAATTTTACAAAGAATAATATTTAGTGGAAGAAATATACCAGCCATTTCTTTGGATCATTTACATGACATTTCAGGTGACCCCCATTCAAATCACATTTTTGATATGTTTACAAGAGAAAATGCATTTTATATTCTTGTGCATCTTCCTGCCCAGGGACCACAAATGAAAAGTAGCTTACTCTGGCTTGCATGGCCCCTGTCAAATAAATAAATAAAAGTTTTAAAAAAATGAAACTAGATCATGGAAACTAGGTGAGAAACAAAATATGAATTATAAATCATCAGCTTGCATTGACGTTACTGTTGTGTAGGACTATGTGCTGTGAATGAACACGTTTTACCTCAGTGTACAACTTTAATCAAGGCTACTAAAGGATCATGGATTTAAGAGTCATACCTCCAGGTGATGATTGCCAGGACCAGTGGGGAGGTGACGCTGACAACCACCCATCTCCAATCATTTGCAAAGTACGCAATAAGTGGAAATACTGTGTTTCCAAATGTCCATGATAAGCTGTCGATCACTCCCACCAGTTTCCTGTGCTCCACGTCCACCCACTCCACACCTGCAAGAAGAGAGTCATGAGTACAACACTACTAATCTTATTTTACAGGCTTATACGTGATAGTGCACAACAGCTTGTGTGTAAAGTGAGTTACTGAGAACTACTGAGACAATGACGATGCCAGTGATGCAGAACCCAGTGAAGAACCTGAGCACCACAAACATCACGTAGGACGTAGAAAACGCGCTGGCGATGGCAAAGAGCATTCCAGTAACATACGACACCAGCAGCATAATCCTCCGTCCATACCTACAGAAATGATATGTAAATTTGTCATTCTCTATTGACTGGAACATTGAATAGATGAATTTGTAAACTGAATAACATAATGTCAGAAAGTTGCACCTGTCACTCAAACTCCCAAAGGTCATTGCTCCAAACATCACTCCAATAAAGAAGATGGTAGCTGTGGCCTTGTTTTTACCTCTGCTATCACATACCAGGTCCCACTTTCACACACACACAAAGACAGAGATTGAGGTTAACTTCAAAAACTGTTCATTTAACTTTAAGTTTATGAATAAATAGGAGTGTAATTCACCTCTGAGGTCAGAGTAGACTTGAAGGTGGAGTTGTCGTACACCCATCCATTCTGGCACGGCACGGTGAGTAGCTCAGTGGTGTTTGAGGAGTTGAACAGCAGATGATACTGAGGCTCTGCAAACATCTGACAGGAGCTTGGAGTCCCATCATCCTTCACTGGAATACTCACGATGAGACGCTCTGCTGGGGATAAATTCCTGAAAGTGTCTTTGTCTTCCAGAAAGCTGGTGTCGCAGTGGTGAGAGGGAACAGCCGCAATGAAGTTGTTGAGCATGAAATGGCAGGGCAGAGTGAAGCGACCAATGAAGCTGATCGCAATGATCATGATCTGAAATCTTCCAAATCCATTTATATCTGCAAGAATGTTCTCAAACTTCATGTTAAACAAGCTGTTTCCTCCCACCAAAGTGAAATAAGCAGAACTTTTGCTCACAGAAGAGAGAGTCCACTCTCAGACTCAGGCAGCAGAACCTTTTACTTCACACCACGACGGGAAAACTGTTAAAAACTGTAAATATTTAACTTGACTTAACCATTGATTGTCAGCGTAATGAAGAGAAGGGTACGTTTGGTGGTAATAATTAAAATGGGATCATCACTATCTGGTTAAATGAGGTGTGGATTACTGCATTTCTTTAAGTCATTACACCAAAACCAAAAGGTGACCGCAGTATTGTTAAAATATTTGAACCTTTTCATTCTAACAAACATTGTCCATATGGTAGACTGACCTCATTAGTTAAACACTATCATTACACTGGCTAACAGGACTAATCATTGCAATTAAAAACACAATAAATGTGGAGGTTCCCATTAGATAACATCTAAAATACGCAATAAGTCACATTTTTAACACATTCTCACATTTCTGAGCTGAAACGTGACTAGCCTGCATGCTTAAGTGCAAACACTTAACAATTATTAACACTTGGTAATTTTTTTAATGAGCAAAAACTCTTAAATCATTTTCTTCATGTTTTATTCATCTGTTACATATTAAGTTACGTCACAGACAGTGAATATATATTATTGTGTTGCATTTAGTTAAATATTTTTTAAACTAAGTATTTAAAACATTGTGGCACCGTTACAGTAAAAGCTTTTCTTAAAAGGCTTCAAATTCCAAATGACTAATTATAGCTTGATCCTTACCAATGTATTTGTCTGATTACTTAAACTATAAGTGAAGCTATGTACTGGGTCAAACAAAAGGTGTTGTCAACATTCATCAAGTCTCCCACTCAGTTTATTTCAGTTCAGTTCAATTAAAAAAGCTGTATTAGCATGCCAAACTTACATTGCCAAAGTAAGAGTGACGTAGAACAAACGTACCCACAGTTAGAAACTCTCTACAGATGACCAAAAAGCACCCAGTGCAAAAAGACTATGATTAGAATAGATATAAGAATAAAGATAAACTTTCTCTGTGGACGGTTTTGGACTCACTCTCTGTCCATGTCTGTCTCTTCCTGCTCCAGTGATCAGTCGATTGTGGAGATGCAATCATTTTGACTGAACATGCAGCTAAATTTAGCAACAACCTCTGCCGACCAAGCATGCTGTTGTCAAAATTCAAACCTGTCCTTATGTCCTCCACGATCTGTTTTTATCTGAGAGTCCTTACTCTTTGTCATCCTTAGTATTTCTCTGTCTTGATTCAAATACTTTCCCTCTGTTTAAAACCAGTTTTTGTTTTTTTCTTATCTTAACTCATCGTTTATTTTGGGGGCTTTGATGCCTTCATGGGGTTACAGTAGGAAACTGAGATGGACAGAGTAGGAAATGACATCGATTATATGGCTGTAGGCTTGAATTAAGGTTAGGCTGTCTGCTTCAAATAATCATTTCACCTCTTAAATGTGTTTGGTTTTAAGTTTCAACAAGAATAGGGATAAAAAAGTGCAGTGAAAACCTAGAGGATGAATCCAATATGAGGACAGGGACTGTTATTTTTTTTCCTGCAAATCATTCGTCCTTTTTATGGGTCAATGACATAAAGAGGGTCTAAAAATGTATTTTTAAAAAGTTCTTTGAAAATGGATAAAAAACATATTTCTGAGTGAAGAATTATGTTTTCTAACAGATTTCAGTAGTTGACCACCATTTCAAAGTTTTTAGGTTCATTACTTTTTTTAGTATTTTTAATTTGAGCACCCAAAAATGTCAGGTGGCGCAAGCAAATATATGAAAACATATTTATATGTTCCTGTTATTTTTTATGTGTGAAATTATTGGCAAGTATCTCTCGAGTGTCTGTAGTGACTCATACATTTTCATTTTGTGTGTTTCATTTGTTTTGTTTGTGAGTAAGATAAATAATTTTATGTTAAAATAACATTTCACATTATTACATTGGCTGTACCACCTGACATGGAAATTGTTCCAGTCTACCAATGAACTGAAAAAAACTTTTTTATCAGTATTTCAGAGATATCTACAAACTTTTCCACTTGGACACAAATGTCATTTGGGCTCCTCTGGCTGATGCAGTTTCCTGTTTCCTGTTTTATTCTCTTCACTTAAAAATAAAAGTCTAATGTTACGGTTGCACCACCCTGACATTTGACAAGGTGAAAATTACGGGACAAAAGTTTTTTAGATTTCTCAACAACTTTAAAATCATTTTTATTTGCAAAGAATGTTTTATTTTAAAAGGTTCAAGCATAAAATAATGCCACTGTATTTTTAACTTCCATTTACAATAATTGACATTCAATTTTCAGAGTTTAATTACGATGGATACTTGTCAGGACGGTTGCACCACCTGACATTTTGGGGGTTTGAGGTACCAAAACACAGAAAAACATGTTATGTTATAATAGTTTAAAGATGTGTTCAAATAAGACAGGTTTCATAGAATAAAGAAATACATGTGATGAAATACTCAATTCATGATGGAGGGAAATATTGCACTCGGAGACAAAAAAGGGACGTCACGTCATTGACCCATATACCTTTGTGTTTTTACAATTCTTGCCAGCATTTTGCTAAATCCAACATTTAATGCATTTAGTGCTTTAGTTTTTAGCAAGTTTTTTGCGATAGCTGCCTTTTAGCAGCTGCAGGACTTTAGATTATAGCCTCTACATGCCCAGCACCACAGAGCAACACCAAGGGATCAAGAGATCTCAAAACACAACACTTTGCAGAAAACTGAATTTACAAAATAACAGAGTAATTCAATTTTTTCTCTAATACAAGAAAATGTGTTTGCACTTTGGTTTCATGTGGTTGCATAGTATCCAGATTTTGTTACCCCTGTATTAACTTTTTGTTGATACAAAAGAAACCACATCACTGAGTTACTTTGTATAAGAAAAGTAATTATGCATTTGTATCAATCATTCACCTCAAGGAAAGATTATCTAGTTCAAACAGGAACTCCAGCCTGTTTCAGTCTTTGATCTGTGTTTCTTTGTTTAAAGTGTGAGAAGTAAAAGGAAGTATTAGTCTTAACAAAAGCTGAAGTGGTAGATTACCTCAAATATTTTGGCTTAATAAGCAGCCTTTGCACTCATCTAGAGTTGACTGTCGTACAATTAACCCCAGGGAACCAAAATTTGGAAGACAACTTTTGGATTTTCTGATTTTTTGACATCATTTGGTCTTGAGAGAGGAATTCACTACTCAATGAGTTAATGTTTGGATAAGGTGCTATCATTGGTTGTATTTGTACGGAGCCCCTAAGGGGACAAGAAAAAGGTAAAAATAATGATAATAATTTCACGTGCGCACTTAAAACTTTCGCGTGCGCACTTGAAACTTTTACGTGCTCACCTGAAACTTCTACATGCGCACCAGAAATGTTTCAAATGCACACCTGACACTTTTCTCTTCTCTACAAAGTGACAATACAAGAGTTAGTGCCTGCGTATTATCCCCTGTACCACCACGTCTGTTTCGATGTAAAGGATTCACCGCTTTGGATCGTGTGTTTGATTTTTGTATAGGGACAGCTTCAAACATCTAAAAAAATTTTTTACCTTTTCTCGTCCCTTGAGGGGCTCCGTATATTTGCGTAGGCTAGGGGTAAGGGTCTCATATCTGGACCAAAATCTTATCTGTCCCTGTAAGTCATGGGGTTAAAAGTATTTCAAAGTTACCTGTGTGTCTAAATGTCTAAATGTAGGTATGAATGGAGATGGGTTTAGAGTAAACAGTCCAACACCGACCCTTGTGGCACCACACATTTGATTTATTTTTTCAAATGTAAGTTTAAGAGGTTCAGTTTTACAGCAGCAACATAAAGTTACTTGTTTGCCAGATGGAAAAAGAGATAGTTCGAAACATTTGAAGAAATAACAGACCTTTCATTTATTCTACTGCGCTCAGTCGTAAACAAAGCTCTGCTAAGTGGTGAGCTTGTGGATTTAACAAACATACTTTATGGAGGTGGTTTCTCTTCAGATAAAGAGACAGATCTCCCTCTGAAACAACAAAAAGCACATTTTATTTCTCACATTTTTGTAACCATAACTCTTATTCAAATGTATGAACAAATTCAAAGCTCAGGTCTCAATACCTTGTCTGTTCCACATCCTCAATAGTCTCTGGTAGACGAGCATTGTTTGTCTCAGCAAGGCCTAAAGATACCAGCCCACAAACAAATGCCACCAGGGAAAAAATAGTACTGGGAAGATGATGCCAGACTTCATCAAGAGCCGTTATGAGAGGGGCTACAGACACCCCAACACGAGCCACACAGGAGCAGAAACCCAGTCCATTTTGCCTGATAAGTGAACCAAAATTACACACCATTACTCAACCAGTGATGATCAGTTTCAGAGTAAAACCTCAAAAAAGTGAACTCTCTCCTTAGTCCAATCTGCTAGTTTGATTGATTGTGAATGTATGATGTTGAGACTTTGCGATGAGATAGTTTACTGACCTCATGACGGTGGGATAAAGCTCTGTTGTGTACACATATGCTGTTGTAAAAGCTCCCTCTGAAAACATCTTGCCCAAAGCAGCCACAGTCGTCTTGATTATCCCCTTCTCTGAAAAAGCAAACAACCAAAACAACAATAACCTTGTGATCCGTTTGGTATAATGCTTAATTAAACTGTATGCAATTTGATTAAGGTTTTATCACGGTTGTGCTCACCAAGTAATTATTTATAGATTATGTATCTCAGCAAATGCATGAGGTTTTCATGAACCTTAAAAAATATATTGTCTAACTATCACTGGATACATGACAGTACATATGCTGTGATCATATGTTTTTAGCTACTTCATATACATTTTGTTTCTAAAATGTGTTTGTCAAATACATGCTCAGAGGAGGTCAATCACCTGAGGGGATAAAGATGTTCATAAAGATACACAGTCCAGTCATCAAGAGCGAGCTAGTCAGACTCAGCCGTCGGCCAGTTTTGTGCAAGGTGAAAAAGATAAAAAGTTTTGCTGGGACCTCAGAGATACCAAAGATGAGTTGTGTCAGGTAAATGTCCGTACCAAATCCCATAATATTTAAGCTGATTCCATAATATGTACAAGCCATTCCAAACCTATGCAAGACAGAGGACACGTTTGAGATGTCAGACATTAGTGACAAGACTTTGATCTGAGGGGCTGGTACAAAGGTACAAAGTTACAAATCTAGAAAATATGCAAAAATGAGAATATTATGCCACGTTCTTGATTAAAAAAAAAAAAGCAGAACTATTAACACCTGGAAATTATTGTTCATTACATCTTATTTTAGTACGTTCCTGTTCAAAGATATTTTGGAAATGTATTTAAAATGCAAATCCATTATCATGTAATTTTTATAAAAGGAAAAAAAAAACAACAACACAATTTTGGCAATACCACACAATGCTTGTAATTAGAGCCAATCTCCTCATCCTGGGGGTCTTGAAGAGGTCCAGATAGGAATATTTTCTGTCCTCATTTTCAACAATGATTACTTTGGACAGATCCTGGGGAACAGGAAGGACAGTAAAAACTGTATCAATTGTTTAGAGTCACATATATCAATTTAAAAAAAAAAAAATCAATGTTTATATAGCACCAAATCGTAACAAACATTGTCACAAGACAGTTTTCAAAGCATTAACAGGTTTAGATCTGTTAACGTCAATAGATGTTATTTTATTCACAGAGACCCAGCATCACAACCAAATAAAAAGTCTCATGTCATCTTCATCCACCATGAGTATAGCACTTTGTAGCATTTAGCAAGTTTACAATGGCAAGGAAAAACTCCCCTTAACAGGCAGAAACCTCGGACAGACCCAGACTTACATTCTCACTTGGGTTTCATGTGGATTTCAGTGAATTTATATATTTTAATTTTTGTTGATTAAAGTAGAGTGTGACAAATGTATGAGGATAGTCTGACACCTAAATATTGAATCTGATACCTCAGGCTTAAGATCAGCCATGAACTGCTCTCTGCCATTGATTCGTGCACACTTGCTCAGGTAAAAATGAGCTCTGTGGACCTTTCCGTTGCTTATCAGCCATCGAGCAGATTCAGGAACCCACCTGTGGAAAAGTTATCTCATGTCAGCTTGATTTTTCTTGTTTATGGCTCGGCTAGTCACACAGCGCTAACTAATAGCTACAGTTGGGTTCATAAGTTTACACACTCAGGCAGAATTTATGACTTCTTGGCCATTTTTCAGAGAATATAAATGATAACACAAAAAATTTTCTTTCACTCATTGTTTGTGGTCAGGTGAAGCCATTTACTAAAAAATAACTATTTGCTCTTTTCAAAACATAATGAAACCAGAAAGTACCAAATGGCCCTGATCAAAAGTTTACATACCTTGGTGATTTTTTCCTGGTAAATGCACAAAAGTTAACACAAATGGATTTGAATGTCAACTTAAGGTAACCATCCTCACCTGTGATCTATTTGTTTGTTATCAGTGTGTGTATAAAAGCTCTGAGAATTTCTGAGCCCCTGGCAGACGCTTGCATCTTTACCCAGTGCTACACTGACATTTCTGGATTCTGAGTCAAAGCAAAAGAATAGTCCAAATGTTTAAAACAAGAAAGAGATATAAGAAGATATCCAAGGAATTGAGGATGCCAATAAACAGTGTTCTAACTCTAATTAAGAAGTGAAATCAGACCCTGGTAAGGTAGACTGGCAAAAATTTCAGCTATAACTGTCAGGAAAATTGTTGCCATTTCTACCCAAATGCCACAAAGCATCTTGCTGAGACAAACAGCACGGAAACAAGCCTCAAAACTTCTGATACAAAGTCATTTAGAGTGATGAAACCAAAACTGAACTTTTTGGCCGCAACCATAAACCTTACATTTGGAGAGGAGTCAACAAGGCCTTTGATGAAAGTTTCACCATCACTACTGTGAAACACAGAGGTGAATCACTGATGTTCTGGGGATGTGTGAGCTACAAAGGAAGATTAGTCAAAATTAATGGCAAGATGAATGCAGCATATTATCAGAAAATTGGCACTCATCAGCTTGAAAGCTGTACATGAGACATACTTGGACATTCCAACATGACAATGATCCAAAACACAAGGCCAAGTCAACCTGCCATTGGCTACAGCAGAATAAAGTGAAGGTTCTGGAGTGGCCATCTCAGTCTCCTGAATTAAATATCATTGAGCCACTCTGGGGAGATCTCAAACCTCCAGACCAAGAATTTACAGGAACTGTAGGCTTTTTGCCAAGGACAATGGGCAGCTTTACCATCTGAGAAAATAAAGACCCTCATCCACAAGTACCACAAAAGACTTCAAGCTGTTGCAGGGGGCAATTAATGGTATTAAGAGCTGGGGTATGCAAACTTTTGATCAGAGTCACTTTGGTACTTTCTGGCGTCACCCAACCACGAACCATGAGTTTAAAAAAAGTTTTTGAGTAATCTTTTGTATTCTCAGAAATAAATTCTGCCAGGGCATTAAACTTATGAAGACAACTTTATAATTTTGGTCTTACCACCAAGTGGGCACTGCTAGAAACAGCGGGGTGGTTGCTGCCATGGTAAGGTACCGCCAGTCCCTCACATAGTAAGCAATACCTGACAAAGCAGAAGCACCAAAACTCCAGTCCAGGCTCATTAAAACACTCGCTGCAGCACGATGCTTGATGTCCATCCATTCAATACCTGAAGAGATCAATGATGTTAACCCAGGTGCAATACGCCATGCACGAGACATATGTGCACATTTTCTATTTTTAAACAGACATAAAATGACAATAAACTCACACAACACAGATGGGATAAAACTTATTCCACATATTCCTAATCCAGTGCAGAACCTCAGTACAGCAAACATGGCAAAGTTATAGGAAAAAGAGCTCGCAATTCCAAAGACACTGGCGGAAATATACGCCACAAGGAGCATTCTTTGTCTGCCAAACCTGTGAGAGGAGAACTGTTGTCAACTTGAAGAAAAGGCAATGAAAGCAAATTTAGTGAGATCAATTCTCCCCTATGTTACTCGTTGTGAAAAAGGAATGAATGAATCATCTCTTGCTGGGGTTGAAGTTATTTTTGGATTAAAGCTAGAAACAGCACAAGGGTATGGTCAAAAGTTTTTGAAGCACATTTCTGTACGTCAGTATAGTAAAACTTCAGCGGGGTATAAATTTGAACTTCCTGAATGAGTACTAGTGTTTGATTTGTTCCCCTTAAAATTTTCTCTGATTTAGGCAGATTGAACAATATGCACTGACTCTTCATGATTTGCATTAAAAGGAAGCTTGAAGTATTGTACGGATTGGTTGATGGCATTCAACAGCAGGGAAAAGAATTGAAGCAGCTTTACTGCACCATGATGTTAGAAATGTGTCTGCAAGCAGTTTCTTTTCTATTTTGCAAACTCTGATGGCACCATCTCACACTTTCCAAAAAAAACAATTAAGTTGTTTTGAAATACCAAGTCTCACACTTCATTTCTAAGACATTGTTTTATTGTCCTTAACATAGCTACTGCAATGAATAGGGCCGTCAAAGAGCCGTACGAGCAAACACAGCGACCAGCAACAAGGCTGATTATTTCATCAAGATAATTTTTTAATGCTAGTTTCTCATTTTGAATTGTTTCAGTTTTGGTCAGTGAAATCAAAAATCGTGTGTAAGTGTGTAATCTTTTACTGCTACAAATCATGATGGGGATTGAACTTTTTTTGATATTTGAGCACCTGTCACTGAGATATCCATAGACTGCCGCTCCAGACATGACCCCCATGAAGTAGACTGTAGCTGTGACTTTGTTTGCACTTCTATAATCACAAACCAGATCCCACTGTATTGAAAGCATAAAAAAGTAAAGATTTAAGTGGCTAATCTGGTATAAATAGGACTTTAGTGCTACTGTTAAAAGTAAAATGTAGCTCTTACGTCTGTGGCCAGAGTAGATGTGAAGGTGGAGTGGTCGTACACCCATCCATTCTGGCACGGCACTGTGGGTAGCTCAGTGGTGTTGGAGGAGTTGAGCAGCAGATGATACTGAGGTTCTGCAAACATCTGACAGGAACTTAGAGTCCCATCCTCCTGCACAGGAATACTCACAACGAGCCGCTCCGCCTGGGATAAATTCTTGAAAATACCTCCGTCATCATCCAGGGAGCTGGTGTTGCAGTGGTGAGGAGGAATTGCAGCGATGAAGTTATTGAGTAAATAGTGAAAAGGTAAAGTCAGACGAGGAATCACCATCAACACAGCCAGTATGAGTTGGAATCTCCCAAAGCCGTTCAACTCATCAAGTATATCATCAAACTTCATCTTCTTAATGAATGATGCAACACTTTCAACAAGGGCTGAAGCAAACACAAACAACTTCGAGAGCACAGTACATATGTTTGAAAGGACACCCGTGCCTTTGGACACTTTTGAAAACCTGTTGGTCAATGGTAAGCTAAGAGAACATGTGTAATGTGTAAAGAAATGACCCAACCAAACAAGGTTAATTAATATTTAGTGAAGATTGCAGAGAGGATATTGTCCAAAGGAGTAAAGTGTGTGGGTTGAGGAAAATCTCTTCAATTTCTTGAGAACAAAAGAAAGCGCAGCATTCAGTTCCTCCTACAATTGGTTATAATTGGGATAACCATGAAATTCTGTAACTATTGAATGGATCTAAAAAGGAGTGTAGTGGCACTTTGTTTCACTTTCCATTGTATTTTGCAACTTGTTGATGTCAGTCAGCTAATAGTTTGCGCAACACAAACAACAAAGCACGAAAACATTGCTCCAGTTTTTAATATCAAATTAAAACAAGAAGAAAGAAACTCACTTTCTTAAAAAAATGTGTAGTTTGCATCAGTGTCTAACATCAAACTGAATTGTTGATGCCCACCACAACCAAAAAACTATAGTGATGTCAATAGAATTTAAAGCATGGAAACACAATTTCAAACAACATGTAATATGATAAAATAGCATGAAAATATCATTATCCATTTTGGCACTAACAATGAGTAACATTTACTTACTCAGTAATTCTTTACACTTGAAGAGAGCACATTGCAGCATTTAGAGTTAATGAAATGATAAATCTACATTTTAGTCTGCATTAATTGACTCATCATGTGGGGCTCTCTACAGATATTTTAGAGGAAATTACAGTACTAAATTACTTTTACTTTTACTTATTAGCTCTCAAAGATCCAAATATAGGAGAAAGTTTGCTATTTGTTTTAGTTTGTGGCCTGATGGCCCGGATCTATCAACACATTCAGCATTCAACAGCACTGCAGGCTTTAACAATGGGACCCACTGACCATGTAAATATGTCTTTTGTCTTTTTCTTTTTCTTTTTTTTTTTGAAAAAGACAAATATCTGATGTTTTAATTTTACAATGCTGGGTCTTAGAGAGCAACCGAGTTTGAAATTGTGTTGCAGAGCCTATTTTCATGAACCTTTTTCATTATCATTCTTGTGTGAATTACTAACAATACAAAATATCCAGTTATAATAATAGAAAAAGTCACAATTGCTGTGTTGTCTTATTTTCTTTTTTTTCTTTTACATTGTTAAAGACAACCACTGATGACACTCTCTACAACTCAGGAGAACAGTCTTTATATGGTGGGGGGTTTTCTTCGGATGGGGAAATTGATCTCCTCCTGAAAAAACATCCAAAGAAAAAGAGAGAGAAAAAAATCAAAAACAACAGAAAAAAACCAAAAACATTGTAAAAATCCCCATTTAGCTCTTTACATGTAACAACTTAACTTTGTGATTCAAAATTTTGCCCGACTCAAGGTTTCAGTACCTCCTCTGCTCCACATCTTCAATAGTCTCTGGTAAACGAACATTGGTTGTCTCAGGAAGACAAGAAGCTGAAAGCCCACCAGCAAAAGCCACCAGGGTGAAAATGGTGCTTGGCAAATAACCCCACACTTCTTCAAGAACCAAGATGAGAGGGGACACTGACACTCCAAAACGTGCTATGAAGGAGCAGAAACCCAGCCCATTTTGCCTGTGTGGACACACAAGATCAATGCAGCCAGAGATACTCAGGTCAAACATACCTCTAACATTTGCATGAGCAAAGCTCTGTACAAAGTAGTTTACTGACCGCATCACAGTGGGATAAAGCTCTGTTGTGTACAAAAATACAGTTGTAAAAGCTGCTTCTGCAAACATCTTTCCCATTGCCCCAATAGCCGTCCGTGCCAGCCCTTTATCTGTCCAAAAAGAAGTTGTAGGAAGTTGTAAATATGTTTTCATTCTAACTTTTATCATTTCAGCAACCACCAACAGTAAATATCTGACTTTTGAGAACTCTGTTCTTTGAGTTTATTCCAAAAGCAAGTAAAGGTATAAACACAGGATTTGATCACCTTGAGGGATAAACATGTTGCAGAGGATACACACTCCAGTCAAAAAGAGCGTTCCAGCCTGATTCAGCCGTCGACCAATTCTGTCCAAAGTGAAGTATATGAATAATTTTGCTGGAACTTCGGAAGCACCGTAAATGAACTGAGTGAGGTAGATGTCCACACCAAATCCAGGTACGTTCAAACTGATTCCATAATATGTGCAGGTAACTGCAAACCTGTGAAAAGGAGAGAAAATGTTTAAAAGTTACACTTAAGCCAACGTTGCTTGTTTCCATTTGACTTGCAGGGATTGTGAACCTCAATGTTAAGTGTTTAAAAGTAAAACTGTTGTTCTAAATGACAAGTTAATGGTACATTCCCCATATTGTAAGTGAGCCATGCTTTAGGCACCTATGCATACCTGTGAACACTAATGCTGGCTTTTGATCTGTGCTGTGATATGCAGAGAGGAGGAAGAAATGTCCTGGATTTCCATATTAGTAAAGTGAATGTTAAATTCTGAATCATCAGATCAAAGGCGGTTTCCCTCAACGCCTAAGTTTATCTCACATGGGCTACAGCATAATGAACTCGGTAGTGTTTCTGGATTGTGTTTGTTTGGGTTTTCTTTATGCATGGTGCAGTTTTTATAAACATTTGTCGATCCAAAGCACATTGTGTTCACAAGTGATTTTGAAACAATGCCATGATTTCCACTTCAGAGTACTGTCTTTTTTTTTTTTTGCTGCAGTGTCATCAGTATTTTTCATTAAACATGAAAATATT
Organism: Thalassoma bifasciatum; assembly: GCA_008086565.1. Classification (NCBI taxonomy): domain Eukaryota; kingdom Metazoa; phylum Chordata; class Actinopteri; order Labriformes; family Labridae; genus Thalassoma; species Thalassoma bifasciatum. The sequence goes on from RPOG01000327.1 coordinate 224,589, forward strand.
TCAGTTTCATAGGTTTTCCTGTCACTACCTCTGGTTCAAAAGGTATATGAAAATTTGCAAACAATCTTATTCAATTGTCTCAACATTTTACACACCTTTCCAACTTTACAGAATAAGAGTTATAAACTAGGGTTTTCTTAAAGGACAAAACCAGAATTTAAATACCACACAATGCCAGTCAGAAGAGCCAATCTCTTCATCCTGGGGGTCCTGATGAGGTCCAAATATGAATATTTTCTGTTCTCATTTTCTACAAGAATTACTTTAGACAGAACCTGGAGAACAGAGAGGAAAATTAGTGAGACTTAAAGTAAGTATTGGCCCCAGACCAGAAATTATTAGAACCAAGAATATTTACAGGGCTGGAAAACACATATTTTATGTTTTGTAAATTTCATTTTTAAATTGTCCAACATTTTCATGCCCCAAGCCTTTGATGTATTTATGATGGCCTCCTTTGACCTTTTAACGCAGATACATGACACAGCATCATTCAGCCATTCTTTCAGCCATTCTTTCAGTAACTGAATATTTTAGCTTAACCCCAACAATGGTTAACAGCTTTCTGTCTAGTTTAGAGCTGAGAAACCAAAAAAGAGTCAGAAGAGTTTTATGCAGACAGAATGGTCATGAGAAAAACTGAAGCAACTGCTTTCAAAGTCAAGTATGATCAGAGTATGAAAAAAGCCTGGTAAGTAAAGGTAAATTTTGGTACCTCAGGCTTGAGATCAGCCATAAATTGCCCTCTGCCATTCATCTGTGCACACTTGCTCAGGTAAAAATGAGCTCTTTGGACCTTTCCGTTGCTTATCAGCCATCTGGCAGATTCAGGAAGCCACCTGTGACAAACACATCACATGTTAATTCAGGATTTCTCTTCTTTGTCTCAACTAGTCACACTGCTCAAATGAAAACCAATGAAATCGCAGCTTTGAGTTTAGTCTCACCACCAAGTGGCCATTGCCAGTAACAGTGGAGTGGTTAATACAGCGGTCAGGTACCTCCAGTCCCTCACAAAATAAGCGATGACAGGCAGAAAACAAGTACCGCAACTCCAGTCCAGGCTCATCAAAACACCCACTGCAGTGCGATGCTTGATATCCACCCATTCAATGCCTAAAAAACAGCTAATATTTCAGATTAACTAAAACAGTCTCAATGTGGCAACTCCATGGCTGTGTTAGAAATCATAATTCAGAAAAAGAAAAACATCAAAATATATAACTCACACAGGACTATGGTGATTATACTTATTCCAGATATTCCTACCCCAGTACAGAACCTCAGGATGGCAAACATGACAAAATTATAGGAGAGAGCACTGGCAAATCCAAAGATGGCGGTTACAATGTAGGACACGAGAAGAATTCTTCTTCTTCCAAACCTGGAGAGAAAAATGTTTAGAGATGAAGCTGAAGAAAAAGATATGTACCACACTTCATTTTACATATTATTTTAGGCAATACTTATGTAACAGGGCAGACAGAAAAAGAAGAAAAAATGTTAAATTTTGGGTAAAAGAAGTTGTTGTTCAAGTCAAGATTTAAATCACAAGAGGGGATCAAGTTTTTAAGATTTGGTGAAACATTTTCAATTTGTCCCTCATTCATGATCAGATATTGAGAATCAACTTGATGCCCTAAATTTGAGCATTGAATCAGTGTTAGACTTTGACCCATTAATGTACCGACCATATTTGAGAACTCAGCATATTCCTATCTGTTCATTGCTTTAATTTTTAAAGGATCAAGAACACAACTAAGTCATTTTTACCAATAAAGCATGATCAAGCTTCATGGTACTTTTATAGAACAATAATTTTAAAACATGAATTTCCCATGAATTTTAAAATAAATATTATTGAGAAGTGACACTTGGCCACACAGATGCAAATTGTGTTAGGACAGAGATTTTCTATTTCTGTATTTCATGCAGAAGTGTTTGGGAAAAGTCCTGGTAAGTGTGTTGCACATCCTGATAAAAACTATACAGATGTTTACCATAGACATAAACCTATAGCCATGATTTAAATACTTGAAACCTGTCACTGAGATATCCAAACACTGCTGCTCCAATCATGACCCCTATGAAGAAAATTGTGGCTGTAGTTCTGTTAGCTCTTCTATAATCACAAACCAGATCCCACTGTGGAAAATGAAGATATCAAGCAGAAAAGTCAAGCACAAAGTGGTCACTCATAGTAACAGTTATTTGAGAAGAAATCGTCTTACGTCTGTGGCCAGAGTAGATATAAAGGTGGAGTGGTCGTACACCCATCCATTCTGGCACGGCACTGTGGGTAGCTCAGTGATGTTGGAGGAGTTGAGCAGCAGATGATACTGAGGTTCTGCAAACATCTGACAGGAGCTTAGAGTCCCATCCTCCTGCACAGGAATACTCACAACAAGCCGCTCTGCCTGGGATAAATTCTTGAAAACACCTCCGTCATCCAGGGAGCTGGTGTTGCAGTGGTGAGGAGTATATGCAGTGATAAAATTATTTGCTAAAAAGTGAAACGGTAAAGTAATACGAGGAATCACCATCAAGAGGATGGTTGTAACTTGGAATCTCCCGAAGCCGTTCACCTCTGCAAGCATATTATCAAACTTCATCTTCTTACTGGATGATGAAACACCTCTAATTACGAATGGAGCAGTGAGAAAAACAACATTCAACTCTAAGAACACAGTATTTATGTGAGGTAGGGACTCACAAGCTGTTTGCACACATTTGACGGCTGTTGGTAAATGGTCAGCTAAGGGAATGTGAATGTTTACAGAAATGCTCTGACTCAACAGGGCAAATTAATATTTACTGAATACTTAAGGTAAAAAAGTGGACTTCAAGAGGAATATTCATTTCAATCTCTTCAAACCATAGAAAGAAAACATGTTACGTAACACAGAATCTTAATGATGTGGGTTGCATTGTCCCGTGATTCAGATATTTCTGAGGTATTTTTCCTCTGTCAGTGTTTACAGTAAAAAATTCTCTGAAATTCTTAGTCTCTGTTTGCAAGTTACACAGCCCTGATCATGTTACATGCTATCATTCATTTTAGCCACAGGTATAAACTGATGACATCTGAGCATTACATGGTAATATTTGCCCAGGAGTTCACATAAATAATTTTCTGACAACAAAAACTTGAGTTTGGTTGCAAGGTCAGTAACAGGCTTTTTCTTCATCAGACAACACTGACTGCAGAAATCAAAAAAGATCTGTAGTGTCACTTATCTGTTTGTTATTACTGGAAATAACCAAAATACTACAAATATCAGGGACGTAATATGCAGAAATAAGGTGTATTGTGGTCGATAAACTTTCATGAAGTGCTATCAGGTTGAAATTATTCTATATTTAACTCTAAAACATTATCTCTAAAATAGCCACACCGTCACTATTGTTGAAAATATTTTACCTAAATATATGAATATGAATAAAATGTCCAATCAAAACATTATTCTCATCAAAATATTATGAAGAGAAACAATACATGGCAGTGTGAAATACTATTCCTTCACTTTTCCATATACAGTCTCATAAAATGGAAAAAAGTATCATTAGCAGACCCAAAAGTTAGGCTCTGAAATCAGTGAAAATTCAGGGAAATATCTTAGAAAAAATCCTTAAAAATTGTATAAGTGAGCTGGGAACTTTTTTCTTTGATTACACATTTATTTGACATGTGAGCCTTGTCCAGTGAAGGTTTCAAGAAAATTTAAGGTTTTTTTTTCAATGAATAAATTAGGGTAAAAATATTTTCTCCCTTTTAGTGCCACATTATGTAATAACACCACATTATATAAAAAAGTAATACATTTTCACTTCATTCTGTAATAATGCTGCATTCTGTAATAATGTGCTACAATTTGTAATAAAATACTTGAATGCATTATGTAATAAACTTTGCCCCATTATATGCAAACCATGAAAATACACTTGCTCTGGTGAAAATTACCCAGGGTTTAAAATTGTAATTGGAGAAGCCATGAGCCATGTTCACTGATTGGAAGTCAAAATGTTCAAGCTCCCCCTACTGACCAGCTGCAAAAGAGTCATAAACCCTTCCTTGCTTAGGTTAATAGATGAAGCATGAGTCAATACATTAAATTAAAGCACATCAGGTTACATTTTCTGAGACATGGTTCAGCTCTGTTGACGAATGTGGGCTCATTCAGTGTTCTACATTTGAAGAGAAGAGGAAGAACGATGAGAGGAAACATCACCAACACTAACACAAGGGTGATTTAACCTTACATAACCATGAGAGTCTGCTTCAAATCAACACAACAATTTTTGGGGTGTGTTAGCCTCAGAGGTCTTCAGTGTTTTACCAGTGTACAAAAGGTGTGTTCTGGAGAGTGCAGGGTGTGAAATCAGACCAACCGTCTCTTCAGTTTATACCTTGACCAAAAATCAGAGCGGTTTGTCAGCTCATATGGAGGCGGTGTCCTGGCTTCACAAAGTCAATGTGGCTGACCGTCTTTAAATCAAATACTAATGACCTACAAGTAAATTATTGTTTCGGAGTACAGTCCATCTGCCAAAGTGCATTAAAAACAAAGCATTATCTTTTGATAGAACTTTATTGTCAGCTGAATATTAATTTACAGGCACACTGGTTGTGGATCTCCTCCTCTGTTTTTTTAGTGGCTGAGACATTGAGCATTGGGACAAGTTGTGAAAACTGACCACCATGTTGCTGACATGGCCCCAACTTGTCAAAAGTGTTTCTACTGAACTCCTTTCTTCTTTGTTACTTGTGCCCTGAAATCAAGATTGTATATTTGTTAATAATGTCCTTATTCAAGGATGACTACAACAACTTCCACAAGCATATAAATACAACTCATTACTCTCAAGCAAGGTGATGAATAAAACACGGTATAGAATAACCAACAAGCCTTTGAAGGGTTAACTGGATTATTCTTTAGCAGTGACGATGACTCACTGCAAATCCTTGACTTTGGCTTTGATATTAAGTTACACACAATCCTGCTCTTTTTAGTTTTACCTTGGTTTGTCAATGTCCTCGATGTGCTGTGGCAACTGGGTGTTTAATGTTTCAGGTAGGAGAGACGCCACTAAACCAGAGCACACTGCCACTGCACAGTAAGTGGCTGCAGGGAGGAGATGCCACACGTCCTCTAAAAGCATGATGAGCGGGGAAATGGAGACACCCAGCCGTGCCAAAAAGGAAGTGTAGCCCAAAGCGTTCTGCCTGTGAAGTAAATGATGAGGTTAATGTAAAGCTGAGGAACATGTGGGGACATAACTGGGAGATCTTTGTCCTAAGTCAGAATTGCATCTCATTTTAGGTTTGTCCTTGACTAACCTCACAACTGTAGGAAAGAGTTCAGTCGTGTAGAGGAAGACGACTGTAAATGAAGCTTCAGACGTCGCTTTTCCCAAAACTCCTACAACAGTACGAACAATCCATTGACCTGAGGAAGGATTTTTAAATGTTTCATCAGGAGATTTCTGAAAAAGGGAAACAAAATGCTTTCTAGTCCAAAATCTCTCGATTGTATAACAACAAAAGCTAACCTTTAGGGACAAAAATGTTGATAAAAAGACTGAGACCAGTCAGCAGCAGGGCGGACATCTGCCCAGCCCTTCGGCCAAGTTTCTCCAGAAAGAAATACAGACCAATCTTCATCGGCATTTCAATGGATGCAAACACTAACTGTGTGAGATACGGGCTCAGTCCAAACCCAGTGATATTCAGGCTTATCCCATAATATGTAAATGCAACTCCATACCTAGGAAATGGAACAAAGCATTGACACATTTTTTGCATTAATGGAAGAGATCTCAATTTAAAATCCTTATGAGGAGAACATGTGATGATCCAGTTTTTTTTTAATCACCAATTTTCTTTTGTTTATTGACTAATCAGTATAATTATTTCAAATAGATAAAATTTTAATAGTAATTTAATTGAAATTACCATCTGTTAGAATGTTATCCATAAATATTGCAAAGGAAGCGGTTATAAGTAGTTTTATTACATGTACATGCACTACATAATTAACTTGGTTTCAATTCAACAACTTTTGATATGAGTTATATAAAAAAGTGTATTCCACTTGAGTAAAAAGCTGAAACAAGGCAATGATTAGCTCAGCTTTGTATCAACACAGAAAACAAGAGGAAACAGCCTGGATCTGCCTCAAGTTCAAAATCCATCCTTGGTTACCCCTGAAGCTTACTAATTGACAATTTGTTGTGTCAGATTGGTGACACTATTATAAGAGGCTAGAGTGAGCTGAATTGTTTATACATGTTCAGCTTGAGACTTGATACACAGACATCTGAAACACAACATGCGAGTCTGCCTCCTAAAATGATGAACAACATGCTGTAAATTCACCTCATTATATCTACACATACCATACAATGCCTGAATAAATAGAAATCCTCCTAATGTTGGGAGTCTTGAAAAGATCTACTACTGTGTATTTCTTATCTGTAGTTTCATCTTGGACAGACTCCAGTAATGCCTGAAAGAAAGAAAACATATTAATATGAATCACCTCTGTGTATGACTGTAATCCTTTCTTTTTGTTGCTGTTTCTATTAGTTATAATAATGAAATCTACCCTTGGTGTGACTGTAGCCACACTCTTGGATCTGTTGTTCATTTCAGCACATTTCATTATGTACCCGTGTGCAGCTTCTGCCTTCCCATTGGCCAGAAGCCACCTTGCTGATTCAGGAAGCCACCTGAATCCAGAAACAAAGACGATTTAGGATTCAATCTCTTCTGATGCTAACTGGTGTTGAGTTAAAAGCTTTATGACCTCCAGGCAATGATGGACACAATGAGGGGTGAGGTTACTGCCAGAATGAGCATCCGCCACTCATTCACACAGTACGCTGTACCAGTCAGAAGCCAGTTTCCCAGGGTCCAATCCAGGCTTATGATTATACCAGAAAAGGTCCGATGTTCAACATCAAACCACTCAACATCTGGAAAGTATCAGCATGGACAAAAAAAACCACAAGTTTTCCATCCAAATGCTACTCTGCTTTTCTAACTCTCAAAGGTCAGAATCATTTCAGTAATACTTACTTAAAACAATAGAGATGATGCTTATGCCCGCAAGTGACATCCCCGTGAAGAATCTCATGATGACGAACATCACATATGATGTGGAAAACGCACTAAGAATGGCAAACGTCATGGATAATAAGTAGGATACCAACAGCAGTCGCCGTCGTCCAAACCTAGATATCAAAGGGTAAAAGATGAAGTCAACCAATATGTTCAAAGTTTGTGAAGTACATATTCCACGTGTATTTTACATTTCTAAAGAGCCATATGGCAACAGAAGCTACATGAGGGCACTTATAACAACCCAGTAGCACATAATGCTCTTTGAATCATTCAACTGGCAGAAACACATCAATAAACCATTTTATATGATTTACAGGATGTGCTATGTTCAGGGGACAAAAGTTCATCAGCTTTTCTTACATCTCATAAGTTTAGGGAACTCAAATCCACTCACATTTCTGTTGTTTTTTATGGTGTGATTTTTTTCGTATTAAAAACTATTGAATGATTCATCTTTTTACCACTTAGAGGTGATACAACTGACATATTAATCTGTTTTTGCTCAGCTTATTATCTGAGTTAAGGCACAAGCAGTTCTGTTGAAACAATTTAACTTTTTATTGGCTTTTTTCCCACTTTTGTGACTGTGTCATTTACCTCTGCTTTTATAATTAGATACATGTAGTTTCAAGTAGTACATGCAAGTATACATGTAACGACTTTCCCTGAAATACATTTTTTTTCAAAAGTCTAAAGTAGATGTGTTGTTGTGTAAGAAGATCTTTTTTTAGCATCAAGGAGTTTTCTCAACTTCCTACCGTGTTACAAAAAAACCAAAAACTTTAAGTTTTTCAACCAGAAGCCTGAGACTGTGTTAAATGGAGGTTAGACAACTATCTCACATATTGTGCTGCAGAGGTCTACAACATTTGGAATGACTTTTAGTCATAACCATTTAGTTAACGTTCTTCTTTACCACCAAATATTTAGACTTCACATTTTTAAGTACCGTTTAAGATCTCAAGCCAAAGTGTGCAGCCTCATCAATATATATACATTTTTTCAAGTTAAACTTTGTAAAGCCCCCTGCAGTGCTGTTGTTTAGACTTACCTTTATAGAGAGTGGATGACATCTAAAAACAGAAGTATTATTTTCATAATTAATCTTACCTGTCACTGAGAAACCCAAATACTGGGGCTCCTATCATCACACCAATGAAGAAAAGAGTGGCAGTTGCCTTGTTCATCCCCTTTCTGCTACAAACTAGATCCCACTGGAAAGTATCAGACAAGAGTATTCAATCAATGAAGTTAAATTTGGCTGATGAAAAACATACAATCTTGACATTTTGCATCAAATTTGAAACTCAATGCTCAATTGTAAGAACTGGAGGAACTCTCTTTAATAAATCAGGTATCTTTCTGAGTGACTTATATTGAAATTTAACATGAGCGTAATAATCTCAGTAGACACTTACCTCAGTAGCCAAGGTAGTTTTAAAGGTGCTGTTGTTGTACACCCATCCGTTTTGACACCTGACAGTCTGCATTTCCTCACTTCTGTTGGAGTCAGACAGATGCTGATATTGCGGCTCTGAAAACATCTCACAGGACTTCGGTGTCCCATCATAATCCACAGGAATACTGACGATCAGTCTCTGCTCCTTAGTTAAATTCTCAAACAGACTCCCATTATCCAGAGCAGAGATGTCACAATGATGAGATGGGACAGCTGCCATGAAATTATTCAGCAGAAAGTGGCATGGCAGAGTCACTCGAGAGAACAACTGAATCAAAACTAGCTTCATTTGGAATTTTCCAAATCCATTGATTTCTGAAAGTATGTTGTCAAACTTCATTTTGCTGCTCAGATGGCTGACATTCAGAGGCTAAATGAGGTACGAGCACAAGGCTGGGGTTAAATCACAGAGGCCACTCAAGACACATTTACCAGCACCAAGTAAATCATTACAATCATCCACAGAACAGGATATTATTGTGGTCTCAATTGACCTCAATCACTCATTTTGTCAATAGGATGCACCATAAATTGTAATTAATTAATTTTGAGGGAAAGGGGATTAATAAAGTATATCTGTTTCATAGACATGTTTTGATTTATAAGGCACAATTAAAGTAGGAAATAAATTAAAAGAAGCTGGTGACCGTCGCTTCTGAACCAGGATGTACATCTGTTCAAAATAACAAAACAAAACAAAACATACCAAAAAGAAATGCTTCCTCAAAAGAGACCTGAGTGAAAAACATTGTCTTAAAGGTGTTGTTCATGAATCACCATGAATACTGCACATGTAAAAGGTTTATAAAGTCAGCCAGTGTGATTTGCTCACTGTGTTTATTCTTAATGAAATTTGAGACAGTAGTTAATTAACTCGAAAAGTCTTTTTTTTTTGGATAGTTGGTAATTTAATTGAGTTTTTTCAGGAGGAATAACCAACAAATATTAAAACTTTGTAAACGAGACGTAAGATAAGTAAATGTACACGTATTCTTCAGACTAATGTTGCCTACCTCAGTCTCATAGTCACTGAAGCTTTCCCATTGTTCTTCGTCATGTCATTTCGGGGTTTCAGTTCCCAAACTCTTTTCTCATGCAGCAGATCCCATCATCTGCTCTCTCCACAGTTTTAGAATAGTCAAAATGTCTTTGTGAATGTCAAATAGATAATATTTTATGATATATTTTATTTTTGATGAAGTTTGTGTTGTGTATATCTATAAAAAATGACTTTGTTTTGTTGCTGTTTGATCAGTGTGTCTAATTTTTGTATGTAATGGTTCAAAGAATTCAAGAAAAATGTCCCTTGGCGTAACACCATGTGGAGATTCCACCTTTCATAATACAAAATCACATTAAACTGCTCTAAAACTAGTTGACCTTAGTCTCGTACCTCTCAGGTAGCACTGCATTAATATAGACATGACTCTGCATTCATAACACTGTATGGCTGCTGTGAACCTGCCAGGCTTCAGCTGCTACAACTATACTCGTCTCACCATCATCACTTTAACACAAAACTGTCTCTACATCTCGTTGGGTCTCACCTCCCCCTATCTGTGTGAATCTCCATCTATCTTTCTCTTTAATGTCTGTCTAACATGAGTCTGGTTCTGCCTGAGGTTCCTGCCTGTTAAAGGGAGGTTGCCTTTGTGATCTTACCAAATGCTGCAAAGTGCTGTGCTCGTGGTGAGTTAAGATGAGATAAGACTCTGGAAAGTCTCTTGAGGTAAAGTTTGCTGTGATTTGGTGGTATACACATGCATGGTCTCAAAGTCACGATAGAAAAAACTTTCTGTGGGAAAGAGGAGAGTATTCATAAACACAATATAAAAACAGAAAGCGTCAGCTTTTTGGGGCATGAGATGTTTACAGATGGGCAAAGGCAAAGCGCAAAACTGCTAAGAAACAGTTTCTAGTTTTTGAGAAGTAGACAATGTGTATTTCAGAGAACCGATGCATATTTAAGCAAGACAATGGATAACTCCGTTCTGCAAGGAAATACAATAGTCCAGCTGCTAAACTGTCCTGCCTCAAATTTCAACCTCTCACCTATTGAAAAAGGCTAGGGCTTCATTAAACAAAAAAAGGATAAAGGATCAAACAAAAATAAGAAAACTTTCTTACTTTCAAAACTTCAGAAACTGGTCTCTATGTTTTTGTTTTTTTTTAAGCTGAGGTGACACAAAATGCAATTCCTCTCTTGAATCAAGCTTTCAAGCCACCATGGGGGGTGTCTTCATTTGATAATAAAGAGTACTACTAACTATTGCTGTAAATCTCATCACGGAAAAGAGTAAATTAAGGGGCAGCCGCTGCAGTGAAGTTTCTCTATTGCCATATAAATTCAGTTAACCTGCTTTTTAAGCTGGGGTTTCTTTCCATGTATGGGCATCCTGTCAGAGTGAACATCACTCTCACCTCATCTATTTGCAGCTTTTTCATGTGCCATTTCCCCCTAAACTGATCTAACCATATTCAATGCACAACTTAACAGTAAGGTAACAGTTGTAATGACACTTCATAATAAAGTCTTTAGAAATAGTGTGAAAAATACAACGGCTTTCTGTGCGACTTTTGAGTTTTTCGTGTTTCTGTGAAGGATGAACGCTTGAAAATATGTCCAAAAGCAGAATCTTTGCATTGATGCCAAGCACGAGACACAGCTCACATCATTCTAAACAATCTTTTAAGTTTGCTAAGGACAAGTTCATGATGTCAACGTGCTTCAGCTGTGTGAAGCGAACTGAGCTGTGTCTAAAAGGAAAGAGTGAGAGGGGGAGAGAGGGAGAGAGGAGGGGGTGTTGGGGGCAGGATCACCTCCTCTTCTCTCTTTAAATACAGTAGCAAACATGAATTGGCAATGCTGCACTATAAGAAAAGTAGACGGTAATCTCAACATCCTCTTCCCATGGTTGTCCACTGAAATTAGGATGAGAATTATACAATGCTGGATATCGCCTGATGAATGAAGCATCTTTTTCTTTCATGCTTGCTTCAATGATGAAAACTGTAAGTATCAGGATTTTGAAAAATCATTCATGTCTCCCTTGATTCACCAGAGAAATGATGCCTTATTTTTGTTTTATCCATCCTACTTTTCATTTCATTGATGCCTTTATCAATTTGTGCTTCTTCTTCTATCGGCTTCTGTGGACTCCTTGATGAATTGTAATTATGAAAAAAGATTTAATTGCTGGTGTTTTAGACTTTTTGTAAAACACCAGGCTGCATATATTTATTGCTGCTGCAGAAAAAAAAAGTTTCATTAATCTTACACATTTTCTCTAAAACAAACTTAACTTGAGGATTGCTAAAATTATTTGTTATTTTTGAAGTCTGCTCCAAACTTGAGAGTGTTTTTACTCACTGGTTGAAAGGAGAGATAGTATAATGGTAAGGTAACATGGAAACATCTGATCTTGACAGGGTCACCCTCCAGACCAAAGGTTCACCCTTTTGTCAGGGATGCTGACTTCCTGTTTCCATGGCAATGAGTCAACACACTGGAGTTACTGCCATAGAAGGGAACAGAAGCTCTAGTAGCACCAAAGTAAGGCTTAATGATGGTCGAGTAAGTGGAACCAAGTGTGAAGAGACCTGTGGGCATGGGACGAGGTGTCCAAGAGTCTGTACCATCTGAGCAACTCTGCAGACACATATGTCACAGGAGCTCTGTGGAGTTAAAAAGAAACAAAGTCAGGAAGCCAAAGTCTCAAACAACCAAAAATCTAGGAATGCTGTAAAAAAGTGCATTGACTCATGAAATGATGACTCTTATAGTCAAGGCATTATCTGACCAAAGGAAAGTCAGCTAATTCAAACAGGGATATTACAGATGCCCTGTTCTATAAATGAGTCATCAGATCATGGTAAAAGCTGATTGCAAAGATTTGTTTCAACACCTAAAAAGAATAGTTTCTTACTTTTTTATTTCACTTGCTCATTGCAATATTAAACTTGGCATAAGGCTCAAAAAGTGGAAATTAAGCCTTCATCTGATTGAAGTTCAACTCATTCATCTGTTGCACAAATAAGTAAACTGTCCTTAATTAACCTCAAATGGGCCTTGATTTTCAAGTGATGTTTTCTATCATTGAAGTTACGTCTCTTTAGAGCTTAGATAGACCCAACTCTTCAAAAGTAGTCTGGGTTGAATAAGTAAAGATTGTGGATTTTGATTGGTAGACATGACAGTCTGTGTCCCTCTTGTCAAGAAAACAGCAGTGAAGACTATTAATGGTGAACGGACTTGTACTTAGTGCATTTTCCAGCTTTCCTGAGCACTTGAAACATTTAACTCCACCAGTCTTATTCACCCATTCACCCATATCCACACTAACTAATGGCAAAGGCTTCAGTGGTAAGGAACTTTCACTATTCACACACCAGTGTCCAACAGAGGGAGCAATTTTGGTTCATTTCAGCATGGGACTGCAGAGGGTTCAGATGGAGCCTTAGAGCAGCAGGTTTAGAGAAAACTGAGTCTGTGTCACTGAGCCACAGCAGCTGTCATTACTCAAAATTAGATTAGAAAAAAATCTGTATTTTAGGTGGGAGTCTTTGTGAGAGCCTCTCTTTGGCCAAACTGTCTACTTTTTGTCTTTCAGCTTGAAGTTCATCACTGTTCAGTCTCCTTTTAAGAATTTACAACCCTCTGGCGCCACCCTCAGGACAAATCACCCCCTTTGTAGGGGCTTCCTTTGAGATCAAATAATATGAAAATAGCTGATTTTTCTGTTATGTTTATGTATGTTTGTTATGTTTATGTATGTTTGTTATGTTTATGTATGTTTGTTATGTTTAGTGTAGCCCGTTTGCAGGCACTAGATTTCAGAGCTGATTTTCAGGTGTAAATTTAGGCTCTAGGTGCCATGGGCTGAATGATTTATGAAACAGAGTCACTGATGTTTGGCTTGGTTCTGAGCCTTTGTGAAATGTTAGTTTTATTTTTCCATTTTTTATTATTTTGTTAAAACAACATAACAATACAGTGCAGGGTCATTTGACTACTGCTCGAGTAACCTCTGACTTTGGAAATATTGTTTGTTCTTTGTACAATAAAAATAAGACGTGTTTTTTTAAAGTACTATCCAATATGAATTCTACCTCCAATATGACGCTTTTCCAAATCACAACCTCTTTATATTTTGGTGAGCACAGAGGGTCATCCATTCATGTTACTCAACGATACTTTGGCACCACCCTCTGGAAAATCTTTAGTAGTACTGTTTATGATCAAAAGGCCTTGGTTTGCAGTTGTCAGAGGTTTATCCTGCAGTGTAAGATTACAGAAATATACTTATTTCAGGAGACTTGTTTAACAGATTAACATTCTGTGTGCATGTATCTATAAACCAACATGAAAGGTCAGAAAAAGATGTTGATCCTGAATTTGATTTTGCCAATATACTACTAGGCCGATGTATTACAGATAAATATACTGCTCCTTTGAATTTTTCTCATGATAATTTTCTCTTTCCCCTTACTTCTCATGACTGATTTGGAAATAAAATTGCCAAAACACAACAAACACTAGCTTTAAGTGAAGGAATAGGAGGCTGAGTGTTTTCACTGTGCATCACACAGTTTCCCAAACGTCGTTCTTAAATGGAAATGCTGACAAGAATTGCTGTGCTGTTATTTATGGCTGCAACAGATGAGAGGCAGAGAAACCTGCTGTATAAACAGGAGTTCGGAAAACAGCCACCCAATTGTTTTGCCAATGCTTTTGGATGTGAATGCTGTTTCCCCCTTGATATTACATACCATTCCATTTAGAGCAACAGCTGCCCTGATGCAACTGCCAAAGCAAAGCTGCACTCCCTATTGGGGATAGAAATAACCAAGATGATAACAAGGTAGTTAGATATGTTACAAAGTGGAATAATGCTGAGTTCTCCTGAAAGGAACTGCAAACAAATACATACGTGAATGATCTGATACACTGGCATTACTTCATATTAACTGCACACCTTTATACATTTATAGCATTAGTTTAGTGTTAATAAATATTCATCGAAGCATTTTTTCACACAGTGATACTTATTGGTATATCATGTAAAAACACCGTTATAAATGTTTTATCCCTTTGTGATTAGTCAACCAACCCTTTGTTCATACTTCATAAATGATAGATTCACTGATTACAAAAGAGCTGTTATGGTCATAATGAAGCAGTTATAAACCTTTTATAGATTGTAATTCCAACACTTAGTCAGGGTAAGCGAACACCTAATCACAGAACAAATTATGATTAATTAAGGTTGTCACACAAGACTTATAAGCTGTTTGTTCATTGTTTTGTGAGCTGATCTAATGTGAGGACTTTATATGCTTTACAAAGAATTTATTATTTAGACTTAAGACCAGCAGCACCTTAAAACACAGAAGTCACAGATGTTAATTCAACAAAATAAGGAACAAATGCAACACTTAAACTTGTATTTAGCAAAGTATTCACTGAAAGGAAACAAACTTTGTTTAAAACTGTGCTTATCAAACTAACTTCATATGAACTTACAATACTCTGCAACTGAATAAAACAATTCTTAAACTTAAAATGTCTATAGTGGTAAAACTCAAATAAAATACTAAATATCAATTCTATAAAAAAAATATGCAGTAATATTTAAGCGAACCATTGAACAAACAGCGTATAAATGGTTTATAACTGGTTTATAATGACAAACAGCTCTTATATAACTGATGAATCCATCATTTTTAAAGTAGGAACAAAGGGTTAGTTAACACATTATAGAGTTATATTCAAAAATAATAAACATTAATAACTGTGTTTGTATATGATATACAAATGAGTATCAATATATGAACAATGCTTTACAGAAGATGACTTAAGTAATAATTCATACCAAACTAATGCTTAAAGAATGCTAAAAAATAGTGTGTATTTTACAAAAAGTGTTACCAGTAATCTTACTGACTATTTCTGCAATCCATTTAACTGTGCTAGGAGAGCTCAAAATGTTTGTCTTGTTTGAATAAAGGTATTGCTGATGACACCTAGGACATTGTGAAACAGCATAAAAGATGGAACCAGAAGCAGAGACCCCAGACAACAACGATAACTCAGCGCCTTGGTCGGGTTCAGATGGTTCCCAGGAACTATACGCATCCGAGTCTTACTACGAAGACGATGCCAGTGATGTTGAGTACCAATCCGAGCTTCATCCTACTCGTCATTCCCAAAAGTCTGACAATGAGTCCCCAGAGCATCGTCCACCACACGAGTGGGAATGTGCAGGTGACCCACAGTCTCTGGGTGAACTTAGTGGAAGTGAAGAGGATGTCTCATACCAAGAGGATGATAATGTCTACCACAGGGAATCAAGAGAATCTATTGCAGAATCTCCTCCCATCCAAACCTCACCAACACCACTGTCTCCACAACCACAGCGTCCTGACTCTGAGCCATATGCTGACCACATATCACGACCGCATTCCCGCTCATCTTCCTCCTCTGTAGGCTGCACTGCTGATATGACCCTGGCCTTGACCCTGGGTGAAGAACAGCCCCTGGGAGCCAGTAATAGGCAGGGCTCAGGGACTGGGAACAGGAGGGTTGAATCCTCACTGGAAGGAGGGAGCAGCGAGGCACCTCCTGCTTCTGTCTTCTTTGGAATTTCAGATGAGGGTGCTGAGCAGGCAGAGAAGTGGAACTCGGAGTCTGACACAGATCTGTGCAGACTGGACAGGCACAGGGCAAGGCACACACGTAAGTATCCGACTTCCACTGTTACTTGTTATATGTAAGTAGATAGAAGGAGCTTGAATGACACGCTGTATGGCATAAATTCAGGGTTTTAAATGTTATTCATGTGTGTTTATTTCTTGACTGGGTGTTGTTCTGCTTGCTTTCACTGCAGAAACACATACAAACAACTTCAAATAAGAACCTTAAATTACATTTTTATACATAAAGCAAGAGACATCTTTTAATCAATGAATAACTTATGCAAAGCACAATGTACATGGCTTATTTTCATGCTGTAACATGGGGTCTATTTTAGGTCGACTTGCAGGGAGAATTCCCATGGCTTTAATAGTCAGGGCAGGATAAGAATAAATATGACCATATGATGAGGCTGACAGAAACAAATTTGACAGACACCAGCATGTGTCACCCTGGCCTGTTACCTGATCCCTTTTCCAATCGTAAGACTGACTGCAATGGAAAGTGAGCTGATAGCTTTACTTGCCTCATGGACCCCCCAAAGTTAGCTGTAAGTAAATATGATGCTTTTATTAGTGTGCTTGCTTCAGCAGGGGCAACTTTAAAATTTAGTTTTAGTGTGCTTGCATCAAGGAATAATGAGGGTTGCTTTATTCTAAAAATAAAGATCAAATAATGCCGAACTGTGTCACATAATCCTCCAAATTTGTGAAGCAAATTAAAATCTGTTCCTATCGTAAACACTTGAATACTTCTCATTGTCTCACCGTGAGCTTGAGAGAATGTCTCAATCAAAACACGTATGTTCACCTTTTCACTTTTATTCCTTCACTCTGTCTCTCCCCTCTTCTTTTGCCTCAGGCATCGGTCACAACGAGAGCCAGTCAGAAAGACAAGTCAAGGAGAACAAGTCTAAATGCAAGCGACTTGCTCTGCTACTAACAAACGCACCCAACCCTCAGAATAAAGGAGCCTTGCTGTTCAAAAAGCGTCGCCAGAGGGTTGAGAAATATACACTTGTGAGCTACGGGACTGGTGAAGACAAGTTTGATGGTGATGACCAAATAGAGGAAGAAACCGAAGAGGTTGGATCAGCTGAGTATAACTTTGAGGTAACAAGTGAGTCTGAGTTGGAAGAGGAGTATCCTGTTCAACAACACCAGCAGCATAATTTAAGTCTGAATTGGGGAAGTCTTCGTGAAATGGAAGCACTACCAGACACAAAAGGGAAAGGTGTTGTTATGTTTGCCCAACGTCGCAAACGTATGGATCAAATGGTGTTAAAGCAAGAAGAACTAGGGAGAGGATTACCAGTGCAGAGACAAACTGAACCTGAACCCACAGATGCCCAGAATATTTATGACCCCAAGGAAACATACATGCATAGCGATTGGGCCGGCTATGAGGGTGAAGGTTTCAAGCAGCATGTAGAATACCAAGAGAATATTCAACAAACTAACCACCTATCCAATGCATCAAGACCCTTGGTGCCAAACAGAACTGCAAAGCCTTTCCTAGGATTTCAGGACAGCACTACTGCTTCTGCCATGCCAGGTGATGGCGTTGTTCCGGTGGCAAAGAGGCAAGATCAAAGATTTAAAGTTCCTGTGCCTATAAATACTAACCCACGGGTTTGGTCTCCAACAGGGGACATCATAGCATCAAGACATGAGCGAATATCTGTGCCAGCAATCAAGACTGGAATTCTTCCAGAGTCAAAACGGAGAACCACCAACAAACATCCAGCAACGGTGCCACAAGAATCAAGTCATCAGCTTCAAAGCAAAGGGGATAGAAAGTCTTATATCGAGCCAGAAGAAGACTTATTTAGTCTGGGTGCTGAGGCTTGTAACTTTATGCAACCCAGAACAGTAAGACTGAAGAATCCTCCTCCGGTCGCTCCAAAACCAACCATCAACCCAAACTGTCTCCCTTGGATGAGAAGGAGTCCCTCCTGCGAGCCCCATATTCCACCAAGAAGTCCTGTTTTACAGCCTTCTCACAGCCCTGTGGGGCCTCATAGTCAGCATTACTTACAGCAGCAAGACTGGGCTCAGTCTCAACAGATGGGCAACCATTGGGCACCGGATCAGGCAACACTTCAAACGCCTGCCAATGCCTGGGGTCCGGTCAGCTCCCCTTCTCAGCTTCATCTACAGCCAACTACAAATAGCTGGAGTCAACAGCAGCCACGATCCCCTGTGAGTATGCACTCCCGCAGCCCCACTTATAGCCCACATCAAGCACCTTCACCCTTGAAGAATAAGTCAGACGATGCTTCACAATCAGTTTCCTCTTGTCCACCACAAGCAGGGATGTCATACAACCATGAATCAAAAGCATCACAGGCTTCTCCAAAGGGACAAGTCAGAGACAGAGGAACTTATCAGGCTGGTGATGGTAAAACTGTGAAGGGAAAAGGTGCAGAGTTGTTTGCCAAAAGACAGTCCCGTATGGAGAAGTTTGTAGTTGATGCTGAAAGAGTCCAAGGTAACAAAACAAGAACCCCTTCCCCAACCTCATCCCTCCCCAATTATTGGAGATACTCCTCCAATGTTCGTGCCCCACCCCCTATATCCTATAATCCCCTTCTTGCTCCTTTCTACCCTCCATCAGCAGCCAAGCAACGCCCCTCAACAAGCCCCACCATCAAGCCCAAGACGAAAGAGAAACCTAAAGCACCCCCAAAGCACCTTGATGCCTTAGATATTATGAAGCATCAGCCTTACAAGTTAGACTCATCACTGTTCAAGTATGATGCAGTCCCAGAAACCAGTAGCCCCAGCCCCTGCCCCAGCCCCAAACCAACTCCTGCTTCAAAATATGAGGCTATCAGAATCCGTAAACAGAAAGCTGTCCATAAAGCCACTGAGCTCTCACTTGACAGCAAGGCAGAGACCCCTGCAAAGTCTCCCGTACGGGTAAGTTCCCCAAATGCTTCTGCCCGCAAAACCACAAAGTCGGCTGAGCCCCTGTCACCTGGTGAGCACTTGGGTGAAAAGCACATTGCCACAGGCCCTCACATAAGCAGCGAACAGCCACCAAGTGCTCGACCCGCAAGCGCAACTTCTCAGCAGTCATCTATTGACGAGAGCATAGCTGCAGCCTTTTCTCCTGCATCTCTTATTGCCAGAGGTGTTCGTCAGATGGCACCACGGCCAAAGTTTTCTGCTAAGAAGCCAGTGGTGGCAGGCCCACAGTGGAAGCCTGTTGCTTTGATCAATTAAAACAAATACTGTTTATGGTTAAGTCTTGGTAAAATTAAAATGAGACTGTAGAGCAAAATTACATCTGCAATGGAGTAGCAACTTAAATGTCTTATTCAATGGATGGAAATATACGGCTTTTTGCACTGTCTGTACGGAGGCCAAATGCAAAGTCCTTTACACTATGCCAATTTAATGAATCTACTTATTTCCCAGAGTTTGGAGAGTACAAAAAAAACCAACATTTAATATCAACTGATTATGAATCAAAAATAGTAACTTACATTATGTAACATCATTTCTTTTAACTTGTTGGTGTATGTGTGCTTTACAAGGAAAATGTCTGACAAATTATTTGAGTGACTCTCAGGAAGTGCTGTCATATGTGCAATAATGTGTGAAGAGGGCCTTGTATAACAAGGTTCTCAAGTTTGAGATGTCTTTAGTTATCTTTTGTAAAAAAAAAAAAAAAAAAAATCAGATTCATGGCATGCATTTTATCCACAACTGACCCTAAATAATACATCCAACAATAACTTCTAAATCAAAATATATACTCCACTTTCAAGGGTAACAATAACTTACTTATGCAATCACGTACAGATATGATTTAATCATTAAGTGTGTCTGAGGAGAAACTGTTCATGCACTTCTTTTTTTGGATGCATACAATTTGCAATTCCTTCAGTCTCATTCCAAACTTTTAGGAAGTCACAACAGGCAAAAGCAATAACGTTAGTTGTGATTAATACTCCTGATTACTTTAATGTGTTTTATGTGGATATATATTGCTACACTTGTTATTTATGGCCAGTTAATGAACTATCAGTGCAGTCATCAGACATTCTGTGTCCTCATCCTTGATGTTAAACATACACAGGTTATCATGCAGATTCGTAACTATACCTCTATCAAAGGAGAAGCTGAATGGAAACAGGAAACGTTTGTCTGTCTTTGAGTCTCTGTCTTTGAAACATATCACTGTTTATTGCACTTCTTGAACTTGGCAAAACTATGCTATTAAATTTCTCTTTCCTTCTGCTTGTGTACTTTTCTGTGTCATGAGCTTCAACTTTCCCTGCACAACACTTGTTGCTGTTAGTGATTCACTTGTATTTCCTCCTTTATCTTTCTCATTGCTTCACATTCTGACAAAGAATTTCATCAGAGCCACTGCACCTTCAGCAAGATCACTTCTCCCCGTTTCGCAGCTTTATCGGCCGATTGAATAATGTAGAGCTTTGCTGAATGTTCACAGTGTCACTGACAGGTATGACTTCATGATTCAACTTCATGGAATGATGTGCTTTGTTTATTGGTGCACCTCTATATCTAAATATGGAAATGTTGGAACTATGTCCTTGGCCCTAAGAAGATTTTTACTCAGTGCTGTATGACAGTGTCAATTGTCTGTAGAAGGGGAATACACCTTAAAAAGCAAAAACTGAATTCTGTTATTCTTATGTATCAGCAGTAAGTACTCTTTCAATGAATCATGTCATTAACTATATCTCATAATTCTGTTGTAAAGTTTTAAGGATACAGTTTTTAATAACATGTACTTGACTTATGATGCCAAACACATTCATATTAAACAAACTGCTATTGAGGTGTCATTTACCTGCCAATTACTTCACAATGGAAGCAGTTGAACTTCCAGAAAATACATTCAGTATCAAAGATATCTCTTGATACATCTTCCATGTGAGGAGAGTTTTGTAATATTTTGTGATGTTTAGCTTTGCTTTATATCCGATCCACAGGGCTTATTTCAAATTAAATGTGGATTATAGAAAATTTTAAAAATTGTGTGGGTAACCCTTCTATGCTTATAAATCAAAATGAAAAAGGAATGGACATAGTTCCAACTTAAACACAGATAATTCTTTACATTTGTTTTAATTAAGCTGCCACCGTGTGTCTGTATAAGGTACTTGAACAAAGGCAGGTAAGTACTTGAGCTTTCTCTATGAGTTAGGCTTTTGTCATGAGTTCTCATGACATTTTAAGAAAATCAAACAAGGCATATATATTTACCTACTTATGCTAATCCAAAGCGTAAAACTGTGTCCAAAACCTCCAAGAATATCCAGTACGCATCTGAAATTCTAAGTTTTATTGTAGGTGTAGATTCAGAGACTTTATTTTTCATCTCATCTTATTAAACTCCTGTGATGATTTTAAGATAATTATCATTTATTTCAGGAAAAAGTAAAATAGTTTCTGTTAAGTTAAATTTGGCACTTCATATTTTAAAGCGCCGAGTGAAGCTTTCCTGTCAAGGTCTCCATGAGGCCTGAGGGTGGCAGCAAAGTCTGCAGCTGAGTTGTCATTGAACTCAATCTTGATGTGCTTCCTTTTTTCTTTTTTTTTAAACAGGGATTTGGAAGAAGCCGCTCCCTCAGCCTGCCCAAGCAAACAAATCTGTTGCAGCCTCCCAGATTTCTATCACCTACACACACACCCGGAGTCCAGTCTCCATCTTCACAGCAGCAAACATCCTTTCAGGAAAGAATCTACAAGCCTCCAACACCGTGGCAGGCAGCATCCAAGAGCCCCATCGGCTCAGTGGACGAGGCCTTCATGTTTCAGAGCCTCCCGTCATCGGTTGCCTCAAATGTTAAAGCTGCAGGGCAGCGCAAATCTCTGCCAGAGCCTCCAGATGAATGGAAGCGTCGGGTGTCCCTTGATCCTGCAGCTGTCATTAAGGGTCATTATCATGCAGCCCCAGCTTTTCAGGCCGCAGCAATGAGCAGGACATTTTCACCTGAGAAACCAGCCCTCTATGGGCCTCCCTTCAAACCTGCCCAGCCTCTCAGGATTACCAGCAGAGCGGGTATCGGATACATTGGGCAATGAGCCCGTCCAACAAAGTAGGCTCCCCTGTCTGGTGCAGTGTAGCCCTGTCACAATGTATCATGTCACCACTGATGCGAGGTCACGCACAGCAGATAGAGAGAAATTAGCATTAGTCAAATATATGATAGAGATGATCATGTAAGTTTTAGAAGCTTGAGGCAAATACAGGTTGTTGTAAGTTTTAGGAGCTTGAGGCAAATACAGATTATTATTGTTGTTGACTTGTGTTAAGATACTGAAAATGTCTGACACCAGATCTTATTTGTCATATTTAGTTGATTGAAGGGACTGGTGTCTGTCTTAATGGTGCCACAAGTGGAAACAAGGTTTAAAGGCATGAAAACTTACTATAGCTACAGTAATGTGTTGCAGATGTGATATTAATCTGCTGAGCACTGAGGATGGAGACATACTTTGATAATGTCAGATTCATTTCACTTATTATTTGTGCTACTTTTTTTAACATACCAATATAGAAATGGACTTTCAGGAGAGCATATAGAGAGCTTTGCTAAGTGTTTTGAGGGATGAACTGAATGAGTAGAGAATTTAGAAGTCGATTTTAACTACTAATGTTAGTAGATACAAAGGTATTTCTACAGATTTTGTGCGAAGTATTGCACTTTACAAAATTGTGTGTGCATGTGGCTCTTTGGACTTAGTGCCCACTTTCTCAGTGTGACTATTATTTTCATCACTTTTCAAAATTTCAGTGAATAATTTTTAAAAATATGGCTCATCTTACCATTATTGATTTATATCATTGAAGTTATCAGGAATTGATTGTACATGCATGCATTCAGGAGGGATCAAACCTTTTACTTCAAGCACTAACTAGGAGTTGTTAGGTGACATGTTTTGTCAAAAACAATTTCTGCCATTGATTGCTGAGTTTCAATACGAGAAATGCTCGTTGCTAATCAATGCAAGCTTTTGTAGCCTTCGACCTCTGTTTTAGTGATTTTCTCTGATAAATTGTTGCTTTGCACCTATACAACACAGAAAGAAAAATTAAAAGACATTGAAAATATCAAGTGTTTTTTTTTTTCCTTTGGTTCTCATCCTGTATTTAGACGTAATGTGCCATCATAATGTAAAAGTATTTGAAATCAGTCTCCTAACATGTGGCCAGTATCTGACAAAGTCAAATGTAGTATCCATGTTTAAATTAAGATAAATCATTTTTATCCATTATCTGTTTCCAAATAAACCAAAACAGTGCGATTTGATCCCATGGCCTGCTGTTAAAAGGGCATGAACAGCATTGAACGTTGGTGTTGGATAAATCTCTGCAGGACACAGAGATGAGTTTAAACTCACCCGGCAGGAGTTTGTTTCCTCAGCAAGGCAGGGCAGAGAAAATGTAGCAGAAACTTTATTTCGTATGTCTGTTGGCAATGAAATATACTATAGCTGACCCTTTTTGAGGGATATTAGGTTTTTGAAATCAAGATTTTCAAGATTTTATTTTTAGAACTACATCGGATACCTCTCTCAAACACCAACAGCTTATTTTATGACCCAAGATTAAATGTTCAGTATGTCTAGAGAAGGACGACACCTTTAGCAGCCAGGGTACTGACCTCGATACTGCTTTATAAAAATGGTTTTGGCTGCCCACCATCCCAGGGATTAGACCATGCTCCTCTTTAACTCCTTCCCCGCACAGATCTGTATGTCAGCTTATGGGCTTCTGCTTTTTTTTTCTAGACGGGTCAGTTCATGGAGTCAGGAAATATGAGCGAGAGATAATGGGGATGACAAACACTTAAAGCCCAAGGGTCAAAGTTGGACCTGTGGTCAGCGCCACATGGAGTCAGAGGTGCCGTCTCTCAGCACAAGCAAAACCAGCGACCAGACTTGTTTATCATTATCCAAAGTCATAGTTAACAACAGTTTAAACAAGTTTGAAGAGAGGAGAGGATACACATATTTGAGACAGCTGTGCCCAGCTTTAACCCCCACCCTGACTTCAACCCCCAGAGGTTACATCAACTCACAGGGACAAGCCTGTTTTATGGACTTGGCACGAGGAGGAAAACATGTCCTCGGACGGGGGGTGTTGCCTTAAAGAACACCACACACAACATGCATGTTGTCCATCCTCTGCAACCCCCCACCCTTCTTCCCTTTCTCTCTCTTTTTCTCGGGTAGCTATACTTGCCCCATGGTGTTAGAGAGTGGTTTGAGTGTTTGACAGGTTAAATTTAGCCTATTGATGTAAGCTGCATTCCATTCACAACAGACACAGAGACACACTCACAGTTTGGCTTTAGTGTCCGGGAGTGTGAAGATCAGGGAAGATCAAACTACCTACTGTAGGTTGACCCCTGAGCCTCTGTGTCTCCTCCTCAAGGATACAGGTTGCACACCAGGGATACCATCACAGGTAGGGATACTTATCTTCAGGGTGAACATCAAAAGTATCAGATAGATTTTAATCATACTGAGTGCACATTAAAATACTCTATTTCCTATTGCTGGATTGTGAATCAAATGTATCTAGCTGTTTGGAAGAAGTACCCATTGGATTCAGATTCAGATCAGATCTTCAAATCTTTTAAAGTATGAAACAGCTTAATTAATGTTATAAAGATTTTGTGTTTTTTAAGACAAGTATTATGTCTATTATTCTTAAGACATATTATATATATTAAAAGTCATGATATCAGGGATCTGCATTTGACAAAAAATGTGATCACAGTGACCACCGCAGATGTCACAAAGTTAATTTGAGGAAGATATTTTGACTGACAGCAGTTTATTGTCTACTGACTTAAAATGCCCTTTGTTCATCCTTTAGCTTCACAAAGGTGATTCATTCTGTGACAATAAAAAGGGAGATTCCACTAACATTAACTGACTTACTAAGAAATGGATCCAGAGAAGAGGACAGCATTAAGAATTACATGTGACAGATTTCTGTTGGCACAATGGGGATTTGGGATTATGTAATAAATTGTAATCTAATGAGCGTAACCTTTGCAGAGATTACCGTAACATGGCAAATACTGATATGGCAGAGTTATTTGAGAGGCAGCTGTTAATGCCAACAAACTTAATGGGGTATGAAAAAGTATGTTCAAGTGAGCAGTGTAACCAAAAGAGTAGCACCACTTTTAAATCACGAACACTGTTGTTTTATGCTCCTGACTTCAGGAGGTCCTTGTTTGCTTCTCTCTGTTTGATTAATGTCAAGAGTGCAACATTACAGAGTGTTTTTGAGTGATGACTTTTGAATGATGATAGTACACTTGCACATCAAACAGCAACACACAGGCTGCCAGTGCACCTATGCTCCAAGGGGAATAGAGACTCGTTTTTAATGACATGGGCAGAACGACTACATCCTGTGTCCTGTATGTGTTTCCAGTACTCCTGCCAACCTTGCCAAAGCCACAATGTCACAATTCTGTACAATGCCAACTGGAGAGAGGAAGAAGCATGCAGCAGCTATTTGCCGAGAGGTCCATGGTACCAATGGTATGACTTCAGTTTTGAGGCTTACTGCTGCAAGAGATCTCTGATGGGGGTTCAAAATGTCAGGGCTACTCTCCAGCTCCTCCATAAATAAGCTAATGGAATGATTTAGTACCTATAGTGGCTGATCCTTTGTCGTTGTCCTTTTCAAAAGTCTATTTCTGGAGAGGGGAGGGAAGCTGTGTGGGCCAACTGTGTAGCTGTTTGTTATGTGACGGTCCGTGACAGCTGGGGTACATACCGTCTGTAGTGCTGGATGAGGAAGCATCCTGTACATCCAAAAACTCATTCTCAAGTACAATGATAACTCGTGTCTCATGACAAGGCTTAGAACATGGAAAATGTGAATTTTGCATTTATTTTATGTATTTTTATCAACGTTCCCAGAGCTTGTCAGTTGAGGATTATATCCAGGGGCATTTGTATTTATATTTTATACCCAGCTCTTTGCAGATCTAAAACCGGGGCTGGATTAACCCACAAGCTAGGAGCAAAAATACTGTTGCTTTCATTCCCTCTTGTTGATTCAAAGTTAGGCTGTGATAACTCAATCTTGTGAAATTAATCTAAGAACATTTATCTTGCAAGGATGTCATCACTTGATGCATCAAAAGTGACAGGTTTAAACAGTATGTGTGATGCTTGATCCTTGAAACGAGTTGGTCACAGCCCCCCACAGACATTTCATTAGGACACCAGGAAGCACACAGGAACTTTCTGCAAGATATAACACTCATGTCAATATTATGAATATCTGTGATTGTTTTTGACATAAAATGAAATAATTTTCTGCAACGACATTGTTAATTTTTTTTTTGTTTTATCTTAACTTTCTTCACTACCAGGGGTCGAAATGGATCTGGGAAAGAAGCTCAGCACTCCCAAGGATATAATGTTAGAGGAGTTATCGTTGCTAACCAACAGAGGGTCCCGGCTTTTCAAAATGCGTCAGAGGAGATCTGAAAAATACACATTTGAAAGTATCCAGAATGAAGCAAATGCACAGTTAAATGTAAGTCATGATTTCAGGCTACTTGGGCTCTTTTTAAAAACTAGGGGGGGGGGTTTAACATTGATCCTCTTGAATGCAGGGTTCTGCCTGAAATGTCGCCATTTGTGTGTGTGTGTGTGTGTGTGTGTGTGGGCATGTCTTAAAAAAAAAGTGACACAACACATGGATGATAACACAGACATTTGCCTCGTGCATCTGGTTTCCTCCAGCCAAATCTTCTGAGAGGCTGCTCATGCTCTTGATGAAGAGCTGCACCCTGCTTTACTTATCAGTGCCTGATGATGTGTGTCTGTGTGTGAGTGCACAAGAGAAAACAGCAGTTACAAAGTAGACGAACCAGCTGAGTGTTGTGTGGCTCATCTTAACTTTTAACTTCTGCTTTCTTTCATCAGAACGATGTTTTAACACCCGCTGTGGAAATCACAGTGGATGCTCCAGCCGATGGAAATACTGCAGACACAGCAAACACTGAATCAGGTAACTGTGCCAATCAGTCTGAGATGCTGGTTGTTGGGTTGTTAAAAGCACCAGTATTATTTCCCACATTCATTCTGATTTTAAGATGAGATACAGAAAAATGCATAAATTGACAAATGATTTCTACATCATCCAAACCACTCTTTCACTATCAAAAAAAAAAAAAAATTAAGCTGCCATGTGCCATGTGGTTATGTAACGCTGTCATAATAATGACCACTGGTATCATACAGTCACAACAGCTGGTGTTCCCTTGTAGCAACTTAGTAAGGTAGAAGCCATATATGTAATAGTGGTTTTCATACAACCCGGGAGGCTTTATATCTTTTATTTATATGATATTATGCTTCAACAACAGTAAGAGCCCTGTGCCATGTATTCGAAAATGCTCCAGCAGGGAGCCATTGCATGTGGACACATTATATGATGAGTGCACGCTACAACTATGTGCTATTTTAAGGCCTTAGATCCCAATGATGGACATCTCAGTCTGCCTGTAAGTGTTCTCTAAGCACAGTCTCTATTCATAATCCTATCCACTCTAAAGCCTACAAAGAAAAAAAAGCGTTTACTCATGACTGCAAACAAAACATTTGGATCCTTGTATTACGCAATACGATCTATTAGTGACATCCCCCCCAATCGTTTTTCCCTTTGGTTGCTTCTCCACAGGAAACACTGAGCAAAAGGTAAACGCCACTGAGATGCCAAAGTCCTATCACTCCCCATGGGAGCAAGCGATCCTCAACGATCCAGAACTTGCAGAAACTATCAAACTGGGAATGTCAGCACCAGACCCGCGAGAAGACCTGCCCCTGTACAAATGTTTCAACAGGTGAGAAATTGACATTTTCAGAGCTAGAGTAGTGCATAGAGAGACTACAATTGACTCCTGATGTCACTACAGGGTTGCCACCCCGTATGGTGGCTTTGACAAAGCTCCCAGGGGGATCACATTCAAGCTCCCTGAGTTGGACCTGAACCCGCCCAGTTACCCAGAGCTACAGGACCCAGGGATCAAGCGCCCCACCTTTAACAGGACAGCCCAGGGCTGGATATCTGAGGGCACCCATCTGATCCTCCCCACCATCACCCTGGAGCCCATTCAAGTCCCCGAGTCCGACGACCTGTAGATGATCTTATCTAGTTTGTAATGTGGCAAAACGATGTCTGCTGTAGTTTGTTAGTCATATCAGAAGAAAGACAAAGTCAATTCACATCTGTGTCCAAACATTTGGAATTTCCAACATTCAATGGACAGAAAATGTTTTATGCATTTGTTGACTGGAGTGTTTGGTAAACACTAGAATAAACGGTGTGTAAAAACATTGTGTAAATAACAAAGTGATCGTCAATACATAAAATAAAAAGTGTCAGTTTCCTGTGATACTAACAGCAAACCTGTAAATTTCAGCTTTGTTTAACTGAATTGATGAGCTTGTGATGTAAATAAAGAATACACAATACAGAATAAAAATTATTTATGGATGACACAATACTGGTACGTGAAGGAAGTTACATTTAGTAGTATCTCCAAAGTATGATATTAAATCTTAATAAAGTGATCGTCCTATGTCTAACTTCATGTAAGGACATTTAATGCTGCACATAAAAACATTAATTAAGCTATGAAACCAAAATAGAGCTTTAAATATCAAAACACAAAGATTATCATAATAAAATGTAGATTGTTTGCTGATAAAAAGAGGTTAATATTGACTATTTTAGCATCTTTAGGTAACACCAGTTTCACCAACAAACCTTATGCCCTTTAATCTAATGCACCAAGTACCCAACAGATAAAAAATACTGAAGGATTATCATGTCAAACTGTTTTTTGAAATGTTCATAACAAATGGACTCAAACGTAGCGATATGTATATGACAGTCAAGGGTAGAAATATTGTGAATGAATGCAAAAAAGCCACTGAATGTTTTGAGTGTAAGTGACATCGAGCTCATGAAGTGAGCTGCGTTTTTTTTTGCCCTTTACTGTATTTGATGTTTTTAATACAGTCTAAGTTTATACTTGTTAATCACACCTCAAGAGTGTGTGCTGTATGTTTGACTTGTACTTGATGATTTCTCCTAAACATCAGTACACATTTAGACGCACAATACATGACCTTGAGATTCCCTGGAGAACTAAAAAAAGAGATACAGGAGAGAAACACTTGGCTTGAAATAATTAAAGGTGAGAGATTTACTTAAAATGTGACCTTCCCTGACAGAAATGCAGAACAGAAATGCCTTTTCAGAAGCTTCATGCCAATAATGATGATGTCCCCCAACCCAAACTCCATCCCTTACAACAGCTAAAAACAGTGGTGTCAGTTGTGTCTGATTATAAGACAGTATACCAATCTCAAAATGTGAAGCACAGTAAGTGGGTCTAAATCTGAATGATTGCACTAATAAATAAACTACAGCATGACCTGATTGGAACCATAGGAAGAGGAGACTTTAAGTGCTGCTGTGAGTCTATCCAAGTCACTATTTAAGGAAGTTTGAACCACTACACACTGCAGTCTGAGAAAAAGAGAGAACAAAACAGATCCGAAAAACATCTCCCAAAATAACCTCAAGAACAGTTGAGTCTGACAGCTCATCTGAACCAAAGTTAGCAGTGCAACATTCAGAGCAGAGGAATGATATGTCTTTTTTTTCCCCTCCAGCCTTTTTTTCTTCTTCTCCTGAATAATACCAGAACGCCTCTTAGGTCTCAAGGGAGGTTTCAGTGCTATTGCTGGAGCCAAGACGGGATCAGAGACAGGCTATACAGAGTTCAACTGCATGCACACGCATTCATCTATACATGGGGCGCAGAAAATACTTCATACATCATTGAGTAGAGTTGAAAGAAAACCAAAGCTGTGCCTCTTTTTTTTTACTTTCTGCAGACAGTTGCTGAGTGTCACAGTTTTCTTTCTATTATTGTACAATGCTCTGGGTTAATATTCTCAAACAGATTTCATTCTTGGAATCAGATTCAGGGAGGACTTCACAGTGTAACAGCTCTGGAGATTGAATTACACTGTTTTTCACAGCCTCGCTTGAGTCCCGCACGCTCGCACATTACACACATTATACGCACGGACTTGTAGAGATGTGCGCATGCTTGTGTGCCAACACACACACACACACACAGACACACACACACACACACACAGATTAAAAAAATATACTGAAAGAAGTGGGAGAAGAAGCAGCTGATCATCTCACTGCTGAAATCTCGGCAATACCCATCTTATTTTTTGCGGAAAAAAAGTCTTATACTTGATATGAGCCACATTTAACTGACAAGTCCAGAAACATGTCTTATTTCTTGATATTTAGAGACAAAAAAATGTTAAAAAACAAAATCTGCCAATGGGGGTCAGAAAAATTTGCTCATCAAGTTTCTTGAAATAAGAATAATGTCTGAATCCAAGAAACTTTTTTCATACCCCATTGGCAGACCTGTTTTTCTTGTAACAACCTATAAAGAAATTCTTTTAGTTTTCAAATAACTTGAAATATGATATTTTTGGGACTGGTCTGGTGAATGTGCCTTTTACCAAGACAATTAGATATTTTTTTTCTACCGAAAATAAGACTAAGACTTGCTTAGATTTCAGTTTTTGCAGTGTTCTTTAATGGGGTATGATGAGTCTCTTCAACATTATGTGATTGCTGTGTCACTGAGTTGGTTTTATCTCTAATCCTTCATTTGATGAACGAATGTGACAGTTGTCATAGATGTCTTTGTTGTTCATTTGTTTACTGGTTTGCTTTTCCATTTTCAAAGTATTTGGATGAGTTTGTTTCGTTAGATGACCATTTGCAATGCAAAGAGCCAGCCTTCAAAATCATGAAAAAATAGACAACAACTGGGGGTATTTTACTTAAACTAAGCAAAAGTATTGTCTAAAAGAACAAGATAATTTGGCTTGTGAAGACTTTATAAAACATTAAAAAATTTTCAACCTCAATGAACCCAGAAATACCTTAAAAGTAGTGTATTCTCACTAGTAACAAGTGCATTTTTCTTGATACAAATTTAACAAAATGGGACTTTTTTTAACTTAATATGCTGAAGAATGTTATTGTATTAAGTAAATGCTGGTGCCATTATCTTGTCATAATGATACTCTGAGAAAAAGGTTGCTCTGGAAATTAGTAAAATAAGGTCAAGGGAAGAGATTTTTGCTTGTAATGAGCAAAAAAAACCCCAACAAACTGCCATACAACAAGTGAAAATTCTCTTGGAAAGATATTTTAAAATAAGAAGTCAGATTTAAGGAGATCTTGAAAACAGCTGGAAAAACTCATTTTAGCTATGTAGTTTTGTCTCATAGCAATCTTAAAATAAGCTGCAGATTTGAATAGAACTTTCTTTTCTTAACTTAAGTATATTTCTTGAAAGAAGATGATTTATCCTTAACAAATTAGTCCGCAGTTTAAAAACGTGATGATAAGAAACAAAAGCTTTTTTTCAGTTTAGAAATGACTTAAATGAAGATGTTACTGAGACTGTTTCACTTCACAAGATATCCAATATGATCGATCTAGAAACAAACTCCATTACCTTAGTGAAATTTTCCCCTTTAGGTAACTGTGTGATATTAGGTGTGATGAAATATTTTGATGAGAAATTAGAAGAATATTGGTTGGTAAGAGTTTGAGTTTTTGCAGTGCACCGACTCTTTTGACGAGCAGCCTTGTGGGCACCATCAGCCTCAATTATCCTCCCTTTTACACTTAAAACCCTGCTCTACTCTGCAGGCTTTCCCCATCCCGGCCTTCCATCTGCCCCATTTTTTTGTGATACCATGTCCGGTTTACTGCAGCAGGAGGGTCACATGGCAAAAAATGGCTGATTGGATGAATTTAAGATGCCATTTGATAAAATTCCTTTGTAATATCAAATGAAATGAAAACAAAAGAAGGACAGCCTCATGTTATGGTCATGCAACATATTTAAACATTTGGTATTGTAGTTCATTTAAGACATAATTTTTTGTTCAGCTGTTCGACATTTAAGAGCATCACTGAAAAAAAGGAAAAGAGAAAAAAACACACACACACACACAAACACAGGCAGGGTTTAGTACCCTCGGTGCTGCATGATTATGAAACCAGTGCAGTCATGTGATGTCTTCTCTCATCATCATCATGACAAGTTGGAAGTCTGACCTTCCGCCAGCACACACAGTTTGCCATGCAGGGATTGAAGATTGCGATACAGCAGCAGTGCACTTCAGGCTTCACTAGGGGCGGAGTTTGACCTCTCAAGTCTCAAAACATCACTAATCCGCGTCGGACATCCTGACACAGGCCATCACTGGCCCCGATCGTGAACAGAAAGGGGACGAATTTTCACCGAAATCTCACTGTCCCGGCTGCGTCTGCGAGGCAACAAACACGGGCTTGTGCTGCCGCCTATGTGCGTGTCGGAGGGATTGGGAGCGCTGCACTATGACAGATAGTACGGTAAACGCGTCTGGATGTAACTGCAGTCATTTTTAGCCTCTTTTAATTTCAGGATCCGAGGAGACGTGCTGGGTTTTTGCGCGGTTGACAGCTGGACCGCCGTGCGCCTGCATCTGAAGCGAGTCTCCCCGGATCGGCTTCCCTCTGAGGTGAGTCGGCTCAGCACTTGTTTTCTCCGCGTCTCAGTGCAAGTTGCGGCATATTTATATGCTACAGTAGCTGACCGGGCGCTGTTCTCCTGCACAGTTCACTGTGAGGCTGCAGCATGCTGAGACTGAGGGAGAGAGCTCGTCGATGCCTTTTTTTGGGGGGGTGTTCAATGCAGCAAAAGCACGACATGGTCAGAAAAGCCCATCAGTGTAGTGTTTATGTCCTCTTTATGAACCCTGCAGCAAAGATGGGCGCTTCTAAATAGACTGTATAGGCCTGTACAGGCATCACATGGTGTCCGAGAGGTTAGTGCAGAAACGCATGTGAGCACTGACGCCAAATGTTGGCGTTCAATTTATGATGAAATTCATGATGGAAACGTTCATGTGTTTCCAAAAGGTGTTTTTTCAGCTGTGAGATCTAGTGATGCAGTCGTAGTTGACGTGTGTACTCCACTGATGTTTGCATCCAACAAATGTAAACAAAGCAGAGTGACATCAGATGGTGAGAAATAAGGTGACTAGAGATGAAACAGTTGTGCAGTGCTGCTCATGTGTGTGTTTCAGAATAAAATGGATTTTTTTCCCCTTCTGCTTTGATTTTATTATTTATTTATTTATTTATCAATAACCTTCTGAGACCTGAGCTTTTGTCTGATGTGAATTTTTTATTTCTCCATGCTATTTGGGATAAGAAAGACCTAATAAATATGAAAACTAAACATGGTGTTTGTACAGCTTATATTAGGGTTTGTGTGTGTGTGTGTGTGTGTGTGTGTGTGTGTGTGTGTGTGTGTGTGTGTGTGTTATCAGTTAGCTCCTAGTTTTTAGTTATAGGTGTTACTGTTCAGTGTTTTTTCTCACTGAAATGGGTGTAACATTCTGATATTACCAAAAGATGATATGGAAAGCGTGTCTGAATGTGGCTGGTTGGTCAAAGTTTCAAAAAATGAAGTACGATGGGTCTGAGAGGCAGAAATGTAGTGTCCACAAATGTGAATGCAGGGTCTTAAGAGGTTAGAGTGTGTGTGTGTGTGTGTGTGTGTGTGTGTGTGTGTGTGTGTGTGTGTGTGTTGGGGGGCACTTTTCAGATGTATGTTCTTCCTAAATCCAATCTGAATGTTTAATGTAATTCAATGACTAAGAGATAAAGAACGTGTTCACAGTGACTGACTGATATTGAACAATATAATCTCAAATAGTTCAAAGACACAATGAAAATATGATTGGTTTTACCCTATTTGGTGTAATTAGAAAATTTGATTGATATAACAAGAAAATAATCAACTTGAAAAATGAGAAATGAATATCCTGTGAAGTAGGGCTGAACAATTTGGAAAAATAACCTTATCGTGATTATTTTTCCTTATGCTTCAGTTGCGATTTATTTTGAGATTATTTTTAGGTTCCCTGTTTTATGTCATTAAACAGACAAGTGATAAATTTCTTTTTATTGAAAGATCACCATATTCAATAAATAAAACTTTGAACAACTTTAAAAAGGAAGAAGAGCTATTTTCTTTTATCTTGAAACTTTTTAAAACAGGCCTTTAAAAAGTTCATTTCTATGCATTTGATAACAGTTTTACTACTTTTTGCCCATTTTAGTCACTTTTCACTCTCATATTTTTGCTGCTTTTGGAAATTCTTTTTCTACTTTCTTGCAATTTTTGCAACTTTTCAACACTTTGATTTTTGATCTTGCAAAGGTAGTTTTCAGCAGTTTGGCTCTTTGGTTGGGCAGGTTTAGTAACTCTGGTGTAGAACATAAAACGTCTACTTTAAAAAATTGTATCTGGAATTCTGACACACTTGAGGTAAAAGAAGTATTGCACTGTCTGAGATTAGAAAAATGCAGCAGACCATTTTGCAATTTAACCTTATTTGTGTTTAATTGCCCAGCCCTACTGCAGAGTTAGTTTGTTCCTTGCCTTACTCACTTTTCCTTTTGTTACCAAAAACATCTGTATCAGAGCATCTGCAAGCAACGCCATTTTTATGAATGTTGTGTTTTCAGACTAACAATGGAGTGGTCTTGTCTTGCTTTGCCAAGTAGAGTTTGTGTATCAAGAAAATAATTCATCTCTAGGGAACAGTGGGCAGCAGTTTCTACGACATACAATAATATTCACCACTTCTGACACAAAAAGAGCTATGATTAATTTAAATCAAGGTTTATCTGCCTTACACAGCTCCTCCTTCTGGAGTGCTTTACATGATGATGGGGGGATTTGCATTGAGCTCAGGTTTTTATTCTGTGGTGGGATATACTTGATACTTTTTTAAGCACCAAATGGCCTTGGTTGAGTTTAAGCCTCGACAGTGGCACTGTGGACTAAATAATATTCAGTTAATAATTTACCTCCTCCCAAACATATGTGTCCTCCTCAGATATTGTCAAGTTGCCATTCAATGTCCAGTAGCACATCGCTGAGGCTGCCTTGTGGCTGATCCTGATCATGCTTTCCACCAACCGCTCTGGAGGAGCTTGGGGATGAAATGGACGGAGCCCATGGCCAGACCAACGCACCAGCTCCCACCTCCCAGCATGTCCAGCTGCAGCAAGTCTCCCCCCAACTCTGGAGAAGGTAGATAACAAGACACACCTAGATGACAAGCCAAACACTTGTTTTGGATAAGTGACACAATGAAAGCTATCTGAGACAAGCTCGGTTTCTTTGCTGGCTGGTTTGTTATCACATCAAGTATCATCAGCTTTTTATCGGTATTAAAATGGTTACAGTGTTTGCTTACAAGTTTTGATTACATTTTTTCTAAAAGTTTAACTTTTTAAAATGACTGAAAACGTAATGGAAAACGAGTGTTCACTACATTTATGTAACAATTCTTGGGGTTTAAGTTTCTTAAACACAACTTCCTGTGTTAATATTTTTACCTCTTTGTAGATATTTAACCTGAGAAAATTCAGTTATTTTACTCATTCTAAATGTTTTGATCCTTTGTTTACAGTATTTATTTCGACAAAACACATGTGTCAGCTCTAACTGGAAAACATCTAGATCGAGAAAAACTTTAACCTGTGAAAAAAAAAGTGCGTGCTCCAAAGATGATTAAATTAAGTGCTTTGGGAATTCTTTGTTTGATTGTTTGTTTTTGTTATCAAGCAGAAGGTCATTATTACCTGAAATAACAGACAAATTAATTAGCATTTATTTTACAAAGTAGTAGATACAAAATAAACTTGATGAGCAGGTTCTGTTCTTGTCAAAAAATAAACATAAATTTTCATACTACTTAGGAAATTAATTTTGTGTCCTGATGTTAACCACAACCCTCTCTGAGGTTTATGTGCAAATAACTCTCCAGTGGCAAAGGATGAAAGAGGCATAGACAAGTGTCTTTTCTGAAGTTACCAAATAGGAGACAAATTAAAATACTTTATTATCAGTTGCAGGCTCTAACTCCATGGCATGGGTGAAGATGTTCAAAAAACCTGGAGGAGGAGGCCTAAAAAAATCCTACCAGCCTGGGAGCATGCTGTCTCTTGCCCTCACTAAAGGCCTGCTGAATGAACCTGGCCAAAACAGCTGCTTTCTAAACAGTGCCGTTCAGGTGAGAAAAGCTGCAGAGCCCTTCACGATAGACATTTAGAACATATTAGCTCTTCTCTTAAATTTGAGCTCAGGAAATCATGTTTTTGTTGTTGCTCTGTATGCCTCCAGGTACTCTGGCAGCTGGATATTTTCCGGAGGAGTCTGAGGCAGCTCTCGGGTCACTTCTGTCTTGGTGACGCCTGCATTTTCTGCGCTTTGAAGGTTTGCATTGTTCTACACTCTGAGTTAAACAGCAATTGCAGTAATGTGGAAAATTTTACTTAAATTCAGTTAACTGAAATAACTACTGTGTAAATATATTTGGTAAATTTGGATTAAAAACTTGTTGAATAGTGTTTGAAAAATGTAATTTGAAAATGTCCTGTATCTCTTTTCCTCAGAGTATCTTCAGCCAGTTTCAGCAGAGTAGAGAGCGAGTGCTTCCGTCCGACAGCCTGCGAAACGCTCTCGCTGAGACATTCAAAGATGAACAACGCTTCCAGCTCGGCCTAATGGATGATGCTGCTGAGTGCTTTGTAGGTTGACATGGTGCCTTTGGCTTTTAATCAAAGTGATATTCCATGGAAGACCTTTACAGGGTTCACTCTGTGTTAAATAATATGATGGTGCTTTTTTCTCTGTGACAGGAAAGTCAAAAATGCAGAGGCTGACTTGGATTTGTATATTTAACCTTTTAATGACTGATTGTAAATTGCATACAAACATGATGACCGGTTGATTTTCAGACTCTAGGCCTGTGGATAAGTTTTGTTTTGCCACATTTCCCCCTATTATTATCGACTGTAACAATTCAGGTTATGTAGTTATTGAGTTCATTCAAAATTCAAAATATGTAGGACTCCATTTTTTTTACATTTTTAATTGACAGATAGAAATATAATGTTCCCGGTGGCTCTAAGGTTGTGCTCAGGCTCCATAATAGAACAGATGCTATTTTGAAGATATGGTCAAACAGAATACATCTAATACTTCTGTGCTGATTCTGCTCTTATTTCTGGTTTAAATCAGGAGAACATCCTGGAGCGAATTCATCTTCACATTGTCTCAGATGCTTCAACAGATGCTTGTTCCTCCAAATCCTGCATCACCCACCAGAAGTTTGCAATGATGCTTTATGAGCAGGTATTTTTGCTTCCTGACAACTTCTGTTACTTACCTGGGAATTATTTTAAAATCAAAAATACAGGATGTAATTTTTTCCTTAGACGGAGTTATTTTAAAAATAGAATAATAGCATAAACAGTTGCTCTCAATAAATGTTTAAGCAGATGATGCAGATGATTCTAGTCCTATTCATTAAAATGCAAACAGAGGCTGGTATATCTAAATTAACATCCTTTTTTTTCTGCAGTTTGTGTGCCGCTGTTGTGGAGCATCCTCAGACCCACATCCATTCACAGAACTAGTACATTATGTCTCAACCACTGCTTTATGGTAAGTACTTGACTTGCTGCCATGGCTTAAAAATTTGGGAAACAAAAATGAGGCCAGAGTGCTAATCCTGATTTAAATGTCAAAGCATTAACTAAGGTTGCTAGATAATTATTTGGTTGCAATTTTAAGCATCTTAGATCAATTTTCTTCCTGTGTTTATAAAGCAATGTGCTTGGTTCCCCATAAATTGTTTCTATTCACTGTTATTGTTAAGCTTCAAACAATATTCACATTTATGATAGTAAACTATTCGCAAACTTCTCAGAAGTACGAAGAAGCCAAGTTAATTCAATAATGATATGAAGTTTTTTTTTAATTTGATGCAACAAGTGCTTCACGTGTGGTCGGCTCACCTGCTGTACGAGTGTTTCCGTCTGTGCTGGCAGGGCAAGCAGGATTTGTTGTTGGGCAGTGGTATCAGAGTTCATTGTGTAAAGTTGCAGAGCTTTAACATAAACAGTACTTTTTGTCTTGTGACCTTTCTGTATCTTATCCAGCTGTTATGTATAATTTAAATGTATGTTGAGCAGTTCTCATGAGGTTATAATGAGATCCAAATGAGTTCTGATGCCTATTCGATGTGTATGTATGCAACAAGAAAACTAGCAAGTGAACCTTGTTACTTATTTCTGTCTGTTTAACGACCGAGGCAACAGTATCACATTTCTAAAAGAGCCTTTCTTCATATTTTCTCCCTCAAAGTGTACAGTGCTCTTAAGTTTACCCATAAAAATAAACCATGTTTAGATTTTGTGTGAGACATTAGGAAATTATGCGTTGGACAATTTCAAATTGTGATTGGATGTGAATTAGTTGCTATGGAGCAACATTTTCCCTTTTATCTATTTTGGTGGATTGTTTGAGTTGACAGTTATGGGAAGTTAGGATGTGAAGTCTGATCATTTTAAAAGAATAAACAATGATGACTTAATTTTTCACAATGCATTCATATTAAAAATAAATCAATTTGGGTTGTGAAATATGTTGACTGGATGAAATATTAATTATGAGTCCTTCCCTCCAGTAACTGAGAAAAAAAAAACAATTTTCCTTACCTCCACATGTCCTTTGTCTTTATGCTTTATTCACAGCCAACAGGTTGATCGTATGATGGGCAAGAGCGAGCGGCTCAGGTCAGACATGTTTGGAGAATTGCTGCAGGCAGCAAACAACACAGGTGACCTCCGAAGCTGTCCGGTATGTGATCTATTATCAAATGTGTTATTTTCAGAGTTATTAACACAAAATTTAATGCATCGGGAAGCATTCTTTTAACAGAACTAGACACAAAACGACGCAGCTATGCAGAATATACTTTGTACTCTCTATTGTGGCACTCAAAACTGCTGGCAGACGATGTAGCCAGACTACTGTTAGGATATAAATAGCAGTAAGGCCATATCCACTGATTCTTTCTCATCTGTATTTTGAAATGCTATCTTCCTTTTCAATGGGATTCAGTTTGGTTAAGCCTTCCCTACCCCATTATTCTCTCTCAAACTGTGAGTGAGCCAGATTACAGACTTAGTACAAAAGATGCAGATACAATGAATGTTGTCTGGCTCTTTTCTGTCCTTGAACATATTCTTGTTATGACATTTTGTAGTGCTGTGTCCTGTGAGATTTAGTCTTGAAAAGCACAAGTGGGAAACAAGAGATGAAGTCACAACCTATTAGCCAGACAAAGGAGATTTTTCTTTGATTTGTGGAGGATAAATTGGCACTCAAGATGTGTGTGCAAAGCAAAAGATTATCAGTGAACAGTGAGTTTGGGTTAACTCAAGATTACTACCTGTATTTTTTTATTGATAGGAAAACATAAAGTGTTCAAGGAAAGATGTAAAAGATAAGTAAGATGAGCTTTAGAAAAGTCAGTGATGAATCGTTACTTCAAGTCTCACTTATGTGGCTGTGAAGGGGGGATGGGACGTGGTAGAGGGGACAGACTGTAGATCTCTGCTGGATCTCTCTTTGCTTCCAGTCTTTCTGATTCACTACATTTAGTGTTTACTTCAGTCAAAAAAAATTGGAAGACACTGGCAAAGAAACCTCCACAAAACAGCTTCACCATTTACAAAACCATTTACCACTAAAAATGTGTGAAAGTATGACTGCTGGTGGTTGACCCTTTTTAATTTTGGTCATATTTTACAGAGCAACTGTGGTCAAAGTATCAAGATCCGCCGTGTGCTCATGAACTGTCCAGAGATCGTCACAATTGGATTTGTGTGGGACGCTGAGCAGTCTGATCTCACAGATGATGTCATTCGATCGCTTGGCCCGCGTTTGAATCTGTGTGGGGTAAGAACTACAGCAAACTTCACTGGTTAATGAGTGCAAATATTTTTTCTTTAAGGAATCAATCAAGTTAAGTCTTTGAGATGGGTAATTAAAATAATCCATTAAGATTATATGCTTGGAAAATATTAGCATCCTCAGTGCTGTTCAAATACTTGGCCAAGGATAGGACGATCGCTATTTGGGTTGGGTTAGAATTACTGAAGTTGTTCTAAGATTGCTGGGACCTTTAAAAAAGTTTTATTTCAGTATAAAAATGTGTTTTCTCTTCTCCAAGGATTTTGTATCAGCCACCTAAACATGAAAAATCAACTTTTTCAATTTGCTTTCTTCCAGCTATTCAACCGTGTCACTGATGAAAACGCCAAACGCAGTGAGCTACATCTAGTGGGGATGATCTGTTTCTCAAGTAAACATTACTCAGCCTTTGCCTATCACACCAAATCTTCAAAGTGGATTTTTTTTGACGATGCTACAGTAAAGGAGGTCAGTTTGTCCCATTTTAAAAGTTTACCTGTTCCTGTGAGTTACATGCTCTTACATCACTTTTTCCTTGTGCTCAGATTGGATCCAAATGGAAAGATGTTGCGACAAAGTGTATAAGAGGACATTTCCAGCCACTTCTTTTGTTTTACACCAATCCTGAAGGTTCTCCAGTTTCGAATGAAGATGCACCAAGACAGACTTCGATGTGTCCTCGGTACAAAGCCCAAGTTAATGGTGACACAACAGGTAGGACAACTTTTCAGATATCAGCAGTCTTTACTTTGAAATATTTGATGGACATTACAGGTTTGTGAATTCAACCATCCTTGTAAACACTTCATTTCAAAAGTATAGATGTTTTATAAACTATTTAAGTCCATTTGTGAATTTGTGTACAGTAACCAAAAGGCTAACTGAAAAAAGACAAGACAGGCAATGAAACAAGGGTACTTACTTTTTAGCTGTCGTATGAACATTCTGACTCAACTTTTAAAGGCCCTGGTAATGCATTACTACAGTCCATTGTGGTAGCTTTCAAGTTCAGGACTCTGACTCAAGACAAATTTGGACTCATGACTAGACTTGGACCTGTGTATTGATGTCTATAATTAGACTCTGACTGAGACTCAGACTCTAGCTCTGACTGCATTAGGACTCTGAGGACTTTGGCTTATTTAACATTGAACACTTTTTTAGTTTTTATTTATAATTTTCATTTTATAAGGTCCTGATAACAGATCAGTTTTCAGGCTATGGCTGGTATGTGTGTTCACCTGCATGCTATTCAAGATTTTGGAAAAAAAAAATTGAAAGGCAGACAGGGACAACCTCCAACAAAAATCCGTCCAGGATGCACCCACAGAAGTGAGTATATGGCTATGCTAATGTCACTGTAACTGCTGATAACGTTGTCATAAGCTAGCTGCTGAATAACAACATTGTTAACCTCCACAGTCACTCAAACAATGGTTCCACAATGTTTGGTTGAGGTGTGATCTGTTTTTGACTTTGTAAATATGCATCCTTAAACAGATGAATGAAGTATCACTTTGGGTAACTTCTGACCGCAGGTGTGCTCGCTAAAGAATATTCTGGGTGAAGTGTGACACAGTTAAGCATATATACTGTGCATTATATAGACAGTCTATGAAATTAAGCCAAGGTGTGTAGTAGAGACTCATCCCTTAACTGTCATGCTGAAAAATTTAGATCAATAGACACTAATAATAATTTATTGAATGTGGTTTCTACACATCAAAATTTCCCTACAGCCATTACAGGTTTATGAAGCCAATAGTTTGTAATCAGACAGCAGCATTCCTTATCCTGAACTCAATCTTGGCTATGCTCAACACTGTATTTGAATACTAAAACTCATATAAATTAAGTCCAATGGGGTGAGTTTCCTGTGTCCCCTACTCTGGGGACTTTTCCAGGACTCAGTAGAGGTACAGTGTACTCAACCTTGAATCAAACTCATGTGGTGAGGACTGGACTCGGACTTGACTCCGAATTTTTTGCTATGCTGACTTGTTCTGGACTCAAACTCAAGCTACCTACAACTCCACTACAAAACTGCTAAACATTAAACATAAATGTAAATTTACACAGCTTTTAATACTTGATAGTTGCAATAAATCACTGCTTAATCTCACAGTTTGAACCTCTTTATAACACAGTTAAATGTTTAATTGTTGTTTTAAGGAGTGAAATTATTAGTTTTAGTGTATGGATTTATACAGCTGTCATTATTTTTTTCTTTAAAACTCTAAACCATTAGCCTTCCAGCTTTACATGTTAAATTAATTTGGTTAAAAAGTGAGAGTGCTTTTATATTATAACTGTGTTGTCTATTAATCATACTTGCTTTTTATTTGACTGATAGTTGATCTTTTTTGCTTGCACCTTACAGAAAAGTAAAAGAATCACATTACTTTAACAGAACTGACATAATTACTGAATATGAATGACAACAATATTTCAGCCTGAAAGTTCTGATGTTTCATGTTGAAATTTTAAGACAAAGTTTTTGTCTGTTGATGGAGGCAGGGTCCTGAAAAATAGCACATCTTATTTAACTTGACTTACACTGGCAACACAAAACTCCATCAGTACCTACGGCAATAGACAAATTTGCTCTGCAAATTACAGTTTCGGTTT
This sequence comes from Thalassoma bifasciatum, assembly GCA_008086565.1. Lineage (NCBI taxonomy): Eukaryota > Metazoa > Chordata > Actinopteri > Labriformes > Labridae > Thalassoma > Thalassoma bifasciatum. The sequence goes on from RPOG01000327.1 coordinate 267,472, forward strand.
GAATTGGGATTTAGAGAGTGCTGTTAAACCGTAAGCAGAAAGATTGTCCTGCCCTGTGTGCTGGCTTGAACTTGACATGGGGATGATGCCTCTGTTGCACGCAGATTACCACCCACGCCTCACTCCCTAATCCCTACTCCTGTGGCCAAGCGCACTCATGCTCCTGCTCAACAGTCCTCACTCCTCCCTCAGAGGTTTCTGATGTTAGAGTCCAGTTATTTATCTGCTTGGTGTTTTGGCAATGGCGCTGGTGCCCGTTTAGATGGATTGTTTTGCTTTAGTGCGTTACCCAGGCTCTTTCACTGGCATGGGACTGGATTCTTGTTTACACGATAACATGTGTAAGTGAGAGTTTTTATTTCTTTGGAAGTGATATTGCTCAGGTTTTGTTAATTGTTACAAATACTTATTTTCTAATATTTGCCGTTTTAACTTGTTAAATTCGCAATCCTGGAGTTTAGTTTTGTGTTTGAATGTGCTCTGCTGTACTTGGCATTAGGTCCTTTGGCATTGTTTAACTCCTCTCACATTTTTTAGTCAACTCATTACACTTGAATAAACAGCCCGAGAGTCACAGTACCACTGACACTAAAATGGCAAAGTGTGCTTTGGTCAATTGGTGATTTTTCTATCCCAAACGAGTATCTACTCTAACTACAGAAGGTCTTCTAAAAAATAAACAGAACTCAAACATAACTATCACGCTTCAACTGCCTACTACCTACTATTTCCTCACCTCTGTTGCAGCTTAGATCATCCACTTCTATGTAATTGTTAACACACGCTGTCAGGAAAAAACACTTATGTCATGCCCAATTATTGATCTTTAAGTGCAGCGTTTCTACTTTAGAGCATTGTATTAAGGAATGCTGCTGGAAGTAGTCAAAATGGAAACAGTGAGAGTTGAGTAAATGTCAAAGCTAGAAACACAGTTTGAGAAAAGTGATAATTTTGGTGGCAGATGATCCCTGCATTTCTATTTTTTGCATAGCGACCTTCTTGCTGTAGAGTGACAACTTCACGACAGGGTTAGAAAATGTGGCAGCAGAAGAGTCATCTAAGCTAATGATCCACTGGGGCCCGTCTTCAAGTTCATTTGTTTGCTTGTTTAATGGGTTTTTGTTCCTCGCTTTTATACCAGCTGTCAAGGGAAACTGAGAGATACAATTAAAGTTATGTATAGAGTTTGCTATGATTAACAGAGAAAGGGTCTAAGTTACCTGACTAAGGGGATTTGATTAGCTTTACAAGTTCTGGTTACTTCTAAACCCAAAAAACCCTGCACTAGCGGTAATACAATCTAACGTTTCAGAGTGGAAATATTGCACTGAACATTAAAAATTTGTGAGGTGTGTATGAGACTTTTCACATGCTAGGGAACTAATTTGGCAAGAAATGTCACAGGGGTCTTCCCTTTCAAATCCCTTAGAGGAAATTCAGTTTTGCTCTGTTGATGAAAAGTAACACACACTTGCACAAACAGGAATTTGAACTTGCACAAATGGAGAATGTCAGAGTGTGAGGGCTGCGTGCCAACAAGCAACCTAGTTTGGTGCATTGTTCAACAATGAATTGGTAGTTCTCAGGAAGTAAAGTGGTATTCATCTAACTACCAGTCCAAATTGCCAAACTCTAATCCTGAATGACATCTATAGAAGTTACCCTCTCAGCTCTCTACAGGCCAAAATAAAGCTGACCCCAATTTCTGTGATATTTGAAGAACCAAAGGGATCTAGAGACCAAGTGACCACTATTTACCACTTGATTTGCTGATGTTACAAGTTACCAAACAGCCTCTTTAAAATATAGAAATATAAGTGCAGTTTTCCAAAATTTTTAGCAATTTTTTACATGCAAAATTGTTCCTTTGTTTTATCCTCAGTGAAACATCCCCTGGGCAGTCCCAAGAAGTTCCAGGAGCCTTCGACAGAAAATTCGAAGAAGCCAAGTGAAACTTCAAAAAAGGATCGAGGACATCGAAGGATGGACTCTTCACAACACAAAGGTAGAGCATTGTGTCTTCAGTCGATGTTCGAGAGGCACTGAAAAGGCAAAGAAATAATGCCAGCAAGGCCGAACCAGTTCTACATACTGTTTTAGTCAAAGCATGTATAAAATGACCCATGTTCGATCTCTCTCTAGAGATGGCACATGCAAGATCTTCATCCCCTCCAGAAAATGGACCTAGACCCTCATTGGACCAAAAGTCAAAAACCCATCCACGTACTGAGAAGTCATCAAACCATTCGAGCAAAGGATCTCAGGAGCAACGTGTCAATTCCTTTGGTACTCAAAGCCGGAGAAACAACACATCCCCAAGTCGCCATGATCAGGACAGCTGCCTAGAACATTGGGAAAAAGGTGGCAGTGAGGGAAGCCACAACAAATCAAAGTCCACTTGGAGACCCATTCGTGAGGTGTTAAATGTGGACACCGTACTGAATGAACTAGAACAGCGTCGACAACAACAACATGACAGCCCACGGCACAGTAAGCCATCGTCCCAGGAAAGAGTGCATAGTGAACAGAGTCGAGACCGTGAGCGGGAACACGTACGAACCAGGGACGATCGGAAGCAGAAATGTTTGATGACGATTTATGAGGACGAGCAGCGGCATGAGACAGAGAGCCACAGCTCCGTAGAGTCAGAGAGCAGAGCCAACCAAAGGGGCAGCAGACTCAAGGGTGGGCCAAAGACTCTACTGCGTAGTGACACCTGGACCATCCAAAGGACAGAGTCTGGCTATGAAAGCAGTGATAGACTCAGCAGTGGCTCCACAAATCCAGACTCACCTGGTGTCGATTGCTTTGTGGTAAAAGACCAGAGAGCGACTCCGGAGGCACACTTGCAAAGGTAAGGAACATCTCATTTTGTGCTCAGTTAAAAGGGATGAATCTCACTGTATTTTGTTGTTACCTTCTATGCACATAATCAACATATCTCCTGTATTTCACATAAGAGGTGTTAGAACACCTCAGAAGCTATTTGGCTGTTAGTCCAAGCCTTGTTTGCAGGTGATTATTGACAAAAGTGTGTTGCGTGTCAACTGCAGTTGTCTATTTTTGGCTTCAGAGATTTAGTGCAGGCTGCTATTAATCTATTTTTGTTGAGGGTTTTCAAACACTGGCAAAGGGAGTTTAGTTCAAAATATGGCCTTAGCTTAACTTACTGAGGTGAGCTATCATAAAGCATTACTTACACTATAGGCAGAAAAAGTCAGTACATTTTCCATATATTCCTTCCTGACAGGGGATGCCACATAAATATCAAATACTTATATATACAGGCTGTCTGTCTTTTGTCCCCAATTTCTAGTGACTTCAGGTGACTTACAAAGATTTCTCTGAGAATATAAGGACGATCACTTGGCCTATAGTTATCATTAAAAGTAGCCACAACTACATGGAGTTTTACACTTTTGGAATTGAAGTTGTTTTGTTAATAGAATTAAATAAAAAGCATGTTTTCAACATTAGAACTGAGTTTGATCCACTGAAATTGTGAGTTCAAGCTGTCATTATTTCTGATATTTTATAATTAATTTTACAGTGGTGCTCTAAATATTTGCCCTTTGTCTATCTAAAATTTGTTCAAAGAACTGATGCATGACAATATGACTAATTGAAAACATGCTTAAAATGAATCTAGTTTTTCATTTTCTAGCCAGCAGCACCAAAAAGGAGGCGATGCAAGATCAAGTGTCATGTCCTCACCTTCACACAATGGTAAGTTAAAACACTTTCAGGTAAGTTTGTGCACAACAACCTCAACCACGTGGCCAGTTACACTAATCCATGTTTCATTTTTATGATGACTTATCATTATTTATTATTATTGTCATCAATTGTTATTAGCAGTAGAATTGTATTCGCTTATGTTTAATTGCATTATAGTATTTACTTTTCATGAATAAGTAAATGCACAGTTTAGCTAATGTTTTGGCCTGTCCCAGTACGTGTTGCTTCATCAAACCCACCCTCCAGAAAATAAAACCAACATTTTTAAGAAGTTGTTTCAAAAAAAGACAGACAGAAAGAAAACAACAAGAGATAAAGAATGAGACACAGCCAACAAAAATAGCATGACCTGAAAGTGATAACTTGATGAGAAGCATCAAAGAACACGTCTCTGCCCAGGGTTGGTTACGACTCTTATCCAATCTGCAAATGCAATGCTTCCAGGAATAGATTTACATGGAAATGTAAGAATTAATTCTTACAGTTGATACTTATAGACTTGTAACCATAGATGCTTTATACACTGGGGTCTTCCACTGGTCTACAGTCTGATTTATGATTAACCCACATTATGTGATTTTACAATAAGAAAGATCACTTTTTCTTCCAGAGTTCCAGCAAGATCAGACTCACCATATGAGTTTTTTGTTCTTTTTCATGATTTCTTTTAGTTTAAAGATAAATTATCAGGGATTTTACTCTGACAAAGTGAAAATAATTGACTATTGATTTACATCTTTTGAGTTTAAATATAAGATTAGATTGGTTTCTTTAACCTCTTCACCCAGTCAGCCAAGCACAGGCATTAATCTGATGATAATCCCACAAAGCTCATTCAGACAGCACAGCTGGGCACGGCTGCTGGCATTGTCATAACTGTCTTCCTTTTTCATGCAGTACTTTCAGAGTGCAGCAGTCCATTGTTTATCCAAGTTATTTGCATCTTAGGCCACTCAACCAACATCTACAGTTTTTATCCTTGTATGGATCTCTCCAGGGCAACCGCAGAGAAAAAAAATGGCATCTATTTTTAAAGGGAAGAAACTCAGCACCCTGCGGGGCTGGTAGGGACTGGTTTATCCAGCTGTGCAAGGGTCTTTGGGGCTTTAATAGTCTACTGCTGCCACCTTGTGTCCGAAAAGGACAACAGTTTTATATTCAGATGTGTGGATGACATTGCTGCTGTGTTGTACACTTTGACATGCACTTGACCCATAATGGATAAGAAGTATATCAAATTTAGACCCATTAATCTTCTTTAAAGGCAAATAACTTCAGAAAAATGTCTCTCCTGTAGCAGCTCCGCTCTATTTGTAATGATTTTCATGTAATGTCATTCATTCTGCATGACAATAACACACACAAAGCATTCTGTATTAATGGTAATAATCTACCCACAAATAAAAGAATAAAAAATCGTGTTTTGGTATGTCAGAAAAATGTCTTCAAAGTAATCTTCCAGGAACCATGTGTTTTTGCATTCACCATCTTACAAGCTGCTCATGCCAGCTCTGATCTTTAGATTAAGAGGAAGTTCATGTCAACTGAGGGCAGGGTCTGAAATTTGCACATTCATTTCTTTAAGTCTCAGTTTGGTTTTTTTGTCTACTCAATTTTTGGTTGTTGTTTTTTGAATGTCTTCTGATTTGGACTTTATTTTCTGACAGTGCACAGCACATAAACAGTTTGGCACTTTAGAACATGCTCTACTCAAATTAACTCTGCAGAGAGAAGGAAAGGTCAAAAGATAAAAATACATCAGGCTACCTTGAGCACTAATTACAGGATGTTAAAGCTACTTCCCTCTATAGAGTAAACCTATCCAAAGCAGCACTGCTTAACTAATCAGTGTTTTAGTTTGTTTTCATTGTGTCTCCTTTCCTGTCCCCATGGTATAATCTTTATTGTTTTATATATTGTAGGTAAACATCAACCCAAACCTCAGGGAAAGAGCCATGACCAAGTTTCACATTCACATCTAAAGTGCAGTCCAAGCTCAAGGTAGTGTCCTGTATTATAAGTGTTATCTAGCTTGCTCTTATAAACTGGTCTCCTATCATGTTCAGTGATTATTGCTCTGGCTCTGTGCGACTCATCTCTTGCAGACGGAAATCAAAATACACTTCCAGTACCTCCAGAAAAGTAGCGTCATCAGAGAGAGACTCCAACAGCTCTGATAGCAGGCCAAGTGAGCAGCACAGTGGAGAAAGTACAGCCCTGAGGCACATCACAAAAACCAGCAGCTCAGAATGGAACAGCTCAGACGATCTTGCTCTCTCTGAGCCCGAGGACAGAGAAAACTCTTACCGCTCCAGCAACAGCGAGTCCGTCATCTCTGAATCCCCGTGTCCTCACATGACTCTACCATACCACCCTCCCAGCAATGTGACTGCAGAGCCTCTTCCACTGAACACTCAGCGTCAGCCGGGCACAACAGGGTCGCCTCATCTCAGATCAACCCAGCGCACCCCTCCTCATCAGGGGGAAACAAGCCACGCAGTGTTTCGCCCAAGGATGCTTCAAGAAACCTTTCCCCCGAGCCCTCGTCTTTCATCTTCATCCTTTGTCAGTCCTCACAAGAAGCCTGACATGTCAGGCCTCAGAGCGCTCTCAGATGCAAGCTCCAAGTCAGGCTCTGACCCTGAGAGGAGCACCCCGTCATCATGTGAAAGTGAGGAAAGAATAGCTGGCTGCAGGGGTGAACAGGCGGTGCCAGCTCAAGAGGTTTCCCTGACCACATACTTCAATGTGGATAACTGTATGACGGAAACATACCGTCTCAAGTACCACAACCAGAGGCCTCTTGTTCTCTCTGCCACAGTGCCACGGACAGTGGCAGTGACTGAGCGCAGAGATACCAGCCATACACTCCCCACTGACACACACTCACAAGATGTGCCAAAAGCAAGACCTGAAACAAGTAAGCCTCTCTTGCAAACCTCAAATTCATCTGAGACTTAACAGTACTTTTCATAGCCTAGCAGTTTTCTCTTATTTGATTGTTTTCGGTCATGGAGGACAATAATGCAAATCAATCAGATGGACTAGGGTAAACCATCAAAACATCAATATTATAAACTGTATTGGTTGTCAGGTAAAATCCTGTGTTTTTCATTCAAATCCATTGACATATCATAAGTTTATATTCAATACTATCCCCTAATCCACACACTAAATAAATACAACCATACAATGCAGGAAAGCAAAACTTAAGGTTTTCTTTTCTTTGCCCTCTCCAACTGGACCCTTTCTTAAATAGACCATATTAAGTTGTATTCTTTGTTTTGCTTTGAACAGGGTGAACCATCAAACTAAAGTTAAACTAGATTTTCATTTCTATTTTTTTCTTTACAGGCCATAATAGCAATAAACCCACTGCAAAATGGAACCCAGTGACAGCCAAAGGACTGGATGAACGAGGTTTTTTATGAGTGTTACTTGGTAAAATTTGTTTACATGGATGAGCAGCGGTCAGTAGAGTACCAACTGGATGCCAAAGAGTTTACAGAATGGAAACATGTCCTGAAGCCAGACATCTCCAAATAGAGTGGAATGTGTTTATGCTAGCTTGTCATATCAGTAAATGCCGTTTTAAATCATGTTGCATTTTGTTTGAAAGAATATCAGCTATCTACTATACTGTCTTCCATTATACCACAGTATTGCTGAAAGAAGATTTTCTTGAGACCCAAATCTCAACTTTTTTTGGTTTGCACAAAGGGATTCTGAGTCTTTTTTTTTGTTTCAAATTTCAGATGTTTATTTTTGTATTTATGGAGTTCTTATGACGGGAAATTCAAGGAATGAAGGTACACATGATCAATGCAAGAGAGGCATGACAGTACACAGGGGCCATGATTTGATGAAGTATATTGTGTAGAGTTACACAGATGTTACGCAGAGTTAAAACAGATTGTGAAGGAAAATCCCTGTTATTGCATTAACATAGTAATGAAATAATATGTTTAAAACATTTTATAAGAACATGATGTCATTTTGCACGATAATAAAAAACATACAGAATGAAGATTTGAAACACAAGGTCTAAGGTAGTTTAGTACTTAATGTCTACAGACTAGTATCAGGACTGTCAAATCAAGTCATGCATGTTGAGGGCTTTGGTTCACCAGGGAAGAGACACTGCAACATTAATATAATTTAGTTACTGATTTGTTTCAGCTGTTATCATTTATCAGTTGTTTTACAACATCTGTGTGTTAATAAATGACCGAGGGCTGCCCCGTCCCAGCCAACCCCACTGGTTACTAGGAAATGTTGACAAAGATCTTTGCTCTCAAATTTTTCATATTTCTGGATGATTTCAGGAAGATTGAATTCCTCCACTGATCAACATCTGTAGATCTTTGAGAAACAATGTGTCGGCTGGTCTGTATCAAGTTTCTGGCTGTTTACATTCTGTAGGAACTACAATCTTCCGTGGTGGTTGGTGCAGCCTCCAGGTCATTTAAAAAGTCAATATATACTGTATGTACAACTTATCTCCTAATGTACTCTACCTTCAATTGTGCTGGTTCTTGTAATCCTTTTTGTTTTTGTAACTCACAGTGATGTCAAATTGTATTTTTTAGTCTTCCTTTTAAAGTAGACAGATTGAAACAGATCTGTATTTGCAGGTATTTTCATAACAATGCCAATATTAACTAATATGCCTATCTGATACAACACAATTACTCTTGTTCATAAGACTAATGTTCTGAAACCTGCATGTGGCCTTTACAAAGTCTTACTAGCTCTGTGTACAGCATAAGCATGAGCATGATAATACTGGACATAAATTCTATTGGATTTAACTTATTTGTATTCAATTCATTAAATGGTAATTCTTAACAATAATTTTGGAAACTTGAACCTTTTCTCCTGTCTTGCTCATGCAAGGAAACATACTTTTGATTATGCATCCATTGTATATAAAGAAATGTTGCAAACAACACGCTGGAAAACAACCAACTGTCCAAGACGTACTATGCATTCACGAAATTCATTTAAGGTTACTCAAAACTAATTTTGGTACTTTTAAGGCTTTGTATTATGTACATCAGACACTCTCAATACACAAATCAGTGTTGTTACATTTCAAATATTGATATTAACTTTCTCATGTTCTCACCTGATTGCCAAGTCTTTTCCCAAACACCATGTTTGATTATTAGTTTCCACTTAGCACTTTGATCTAGTCATGATAAATTTTATCCAGGTACTTCTAGACTATTCTAACCAAACACATTTAATCACTACATTTGCTGTGTTTGTATTGTGCTTGTGCTGTCTGACACTGAAAGATGGTGTGAAATTTAAATGGTTTCACACTAAAAGGATTAATGAAGCATCTGCTCACATTTGTCATGGTCTTTAATTGATGCTTTTTGATTTGAAGAAAATTAAAACACTCAATGAGACTAATCTTTAAAATGGTCTTGTCTCGAAAGTAACATTAAGATGCCTTTTTAATCATGAATTGTGCTCTAGTAATTACAAACAGTCATTCACTCTTATTTTGAGATAAACAAAGAAATCTTAATTCTTTGACTACTGGATTAGATGGATGATGCAAAATGGGTATATTCAATGTTGTGTCCCCTCAAACTGCGTCTTTAGTGACACATGGTTTTATAATTTCTTCACAGTATCTGTCATGTTATTAATCATTTCCCTTTGTATGTAAAGCAGGATGTTTTTCTTTTTATTTGAGCTGTGTGTAAAATTCTGAATTTTGGTGTCTTCAGTTGTATCAAGAGTGCCTTGACATTTTAGTGGGAGTTTCTTTTTTGTTACCAAATCACAATATGGAATGGGAGTGATGAATGACAGGAGTTGCAGGATGTCAAGAAAAACTTTTAAATATGCAATGCTAAAAGTGACATATCTGACCAACATTGTACTGTATGTGTACGTGAGCATGTATGTGTGTGTTTGCGTGTGTTTGTGTGTGTGTGTGTGTGTGTGTGTGTGTGTGGCCAGGGGGTTGGAACTCAGGGCTTAGGACTCGAGCCAGGTCCAGTTTTCCAGAGGTATCTCTAATTGCTTTTTCAGACTTGGGAGCCATGACCAGTGTGGTAAGCGGCAAACCCAGTACATTCTGTGTGCAACAACTATTGGCAGAAGTTAACATTCACGCGCCAGCTTTAGAAAACAGGAATATTTGTGCTACATGTGGCAAGTGCACACCACCTCACGCCAAGCTTCTCAGTGTGAAAGAGTTCTAACTGAAAACATCTGAAGTACTTCTTTCAGTGTTAAACTCTATGATTAAATGTGAACGCATGCCTGTGTGTCAGTTTAGAATTTGGATGAGATAAATTCATGGTACTTTTTTTGCATTCATGATCTGTCACAGCTTTGCAGTTGTTTATTTGAAAGGAGGTCTTTGTCCTTTGTCACATTGTATCGACTCATACCTTTTACCTTGTGCTTATTATACAGGGACAGAACCTAATTAGACTATCTTGTATCAGCACTCAAGAACAAAAAGAAATCTCTTCACGTTTCTATCATTGACTTTATCTGATATGTAACTGGCTGATGTGGCCTGGTGTGCAGGAAATGTATCCTGGTGTCATACACCTCTGTGTGTGGTTCGGATCAGCCTGACATTATTGTTGAATTGAGTTGTTGGTGCTCCAGTGAATGCTTCATGACTTGTGTAAGTACAGATCAATTTAAAGAAACATACGAAATCTGTCTACACTTTATATTTTTGTACATTATATATATTTTATTTTTATTCATTGTTGAATAAAGTCTAAATTATTGTATCACTCTCAGATGAGTTCGTGGTATGTTTTGTTAAACTCACAGAGACATTCACAGTTTCTTACAGAAAATAATTTCATGTGGGATGAAAGGGAAAAAGAGAAAAGGTTGTTACATGAAAGTTTTATTAATGCAGGTAAGTTAGAAGGGTACAATTTGTGGACAAATCAACAAAATGCTCTTCGTAAACCGGAATATCACATCTCGCTAAGAAGTTTCAAGTTGTTGGTTCGGTCTAACCCCTCTTGAAAATCCTCTTCGCGTCCACACCTTCATAGCTGTAGCTCTGTTAGCGAAAGATAAAATGATCTTTTAGCTTGAAACTCTATTGAACAATCAAAAGAAATAATTGTAGTATTTTTAGTCATTATCTACACACATCAGTCGTGGCTGTTGTTTTACTGAATAAGATCGGTCCTTCACATTATCCAATATTCACTGACAGAATGATAGCTTGAATGTTTGACTTAATCAGATTATAAGATTAACAGTGCACTGTGTAACTGCTTTGGAAATATGTCACAGAAGATGATTAGGGGGTGCCTTAATATCCGTTGATATTAACCCTACCTGAATGAGTTCATCTCCTTGGATGATTCTGGTTGTTATCAGTTGTTTTCCATTGTCCTTTCTAACAAAAACCCCCTTCAGCATGTCTCCCTCCTCGCACCATGAGCCCTGCAGGGACAAACACGAAGAGTACTTATGACATGAAAACATGAAAAAGGTGTTGCATATGTGAGGGCAAGTGTTGACAGTTGACTGCTTTATGGCAATTGATGTTAGCAGAGTGTTAAATCATTGTGGCACAAGGTTTACAACCATAGAAGTTAGACTCTGACTGATGAATTGTGTTCTTAGTAAACAATACTTCTCTCTTGCAGGGTGTGCAAGGGTTTAAAGTCTAAGGTGACAGAAATACAGAGGGCCTTTCAGTACCTAGTCCAAAATGATTGATTAAATAAAGTTGATTTAAGATGAATTTAAACACACTTAAACAAAAGCCATGATAGTGAAACACTGGGTGTAGCTTAAACTTACGGATAGTTCTGTTCCATCAGCAAGGCTGTACTCAAAGGTGACCCCCAGGGTGAAGTCCAATTCTATGGTGCGGAAATTGCTGCTCTCCTTGACATGGTACTTGTCTCCAGTCCGTTGAAGGGTTATCTTGAGATTGTCGTGAGAGGCCAGTTTCCTCTTCACTATGTTAATTCCTGTGAACAGAAATAATGAATGTGCTCAATAGACAATGAACAATCAAAGGAAGGGGGTTAGTAGTTAATCATTTTTCATGCACAGGTCTTTCCATTGTTTGTCTACTTGCAGAGAGTGAGTGGGTATCCATGCTAAACACACAAGACCTCTATGATTTGGTTAAGTTCTCTATTTCAGTGTTGACTTGTGTTTAAACTTTGTTACAACAACTATCAAGGAGTGTGACTTGCTGCACTTTGTTTAAACAGCCTTATCTTGTCTTCATTGAATTATTTACGCAGACAGTAGCTATGGTGATATTACATTTGTTTTCAAACAATCCATTCAATTTGTCATTAAACATGCCACATGTTCACTAAAACATCAACAGTTTGGTATTACTCACCCATCTGTTCCATGAATTTATCATAGTTTTCATTGCGATCAATTTTCCAGGTGCCGTCGAAGGTCATGGTGGCGTTGTGGGTGAACAGTACGACTCTGCAGCAGGGAGTGACCTCCTCCAAGTCTGCCACTCCTTTTAAACCGCGCACCCGTCTTATCTTGTCATCAATCCGAATGCTGATGTGGCTGTTTAAAGTTTACATTTTCTCAAAGGTAATACTCACCACTGAAGCTGATTGGATAATGCCATGGTTCAGGAGAGAATGGTGCCATCTCTCAAAGAAACCAGCCGCATTACATTTTTTGAGCTGTTGACATCCTGCTGTATTTGTATTTCTGTTTGCAAAGGGTGTAGTTCACACACAGCAGTTTAAACAAAACTGCAGTACAGAGTGCAAAACTGCAGTCATTAGACATGCTGCAACATGAGACAAAGCATGCATCAATTTTTTTATTTGACAACAAGCACATACACACCCAAAAGCCAAGGTGTCTTGTCTGGATATGACTCAAACAAAAATTCCCACAAAAACACCTGGTCAAGTCTGTGTGAAAAAAGTGTGAATACAAACTCTGCACACTTTAAAAATTACTTCAAGCCAGATGTAATTTTTTAACTCTTATCTCTCAGCAGAGATAATAGATGCACTAGATAGAACGGCTTTGCACATATGGCGAGGATAACACTTCATTGTGAGTTTACAATCATACCTTTGACCTTAATCTGGCTAATGATGTTAAAGTAGACCTTTGATATTTAAAGTTAATAAAAAACACAGGTGTCATCGTTTACTAGATATTTTGAGTTATCAAGGTAGACTCCAATGATTGCAATACAGTTTATGGTCACTCTGATCAAACACAAAGCCCATGAGACTGCTGGCACAGATTTATTGGGTGTTTGTGTTTCAGACTTTATGTGTTCAAAGAGGAAAGTTATGGATGCTTTATCTGAGATCTGCTTCAAGCAACATCTAAAAGGGGTGCTTTTTAAAACATCCAAAATGATACAGAAAAACTACAAATAAAGGACTATCTCCTGAACACATATGTCTCAGATGAAGAGAGAATGTATATGATGTCAATTCTCTCTTATCTGAGTGTATTTTCATCTTACTTTGAGGCAAAAGAGACCTTTGCCTGACCTTTTCTTCACCTTCAATGAATCTACCCCTTATCAGTCAAAAGACCTTTACTACTATCTCTGCTGTATTGATATTGACAGTTGAATTGCAGGTATACTGGTATCCAATTGAGCTTGTGGAGGCTTATCTCTAGCACAATTATATTCTGCAATGTTTTATCTTGGCTGTAGTATCAACAGCAAAAGTGCAAGATAATTTCCAACCTCAAATCAATGATTTATATCTACCATTACACCAGTATCTGGCCCCAATCAAGAGCTCACACTCGTCAACATCACGATAACCTGCCAATTACTGTGGGAAACCCCCTGTCATCCGATCAGGGCCAAAGCCTTGATCTGATGACACGTGGACCTCTGAAGGTGCCATTTGGCACCAAGAAGTTAGCAGTGCAATTTAAGTCATACAAGTTGCAATGTGGCGCCTCCATGGATCAGTCTTGGTTGTTTACGCCTTATGCTAACTCTCAATTTGACTGAGATTTTGGACAACAAAGCAAAAACCTCAAACCCATCCTCATGTTCCTTCAGGTCACCACCTCCCATCTCTGTGATACATGCAACTAGTGTGGGTGCTTTTGCAGGGAAAGTAACAGTTAATGGATGAAATCACTCAGTACTCTCAGGTTAAGTTTACCAAGTTACTGGTCCTTCTTGAAAACCAAAGCCAAACAGCTCTCAGTACATTCTCTTTTAATCGGTCCATTTATATCCTCTAGCTTTCACTTTTGTTCTGCATCTGTGTTTCTTGGTGTATGTTATCGCTTCAACTTTTCCTGTACAGCACTTTGGTCATAATTTGTTGGTCTTAAATGTGCTTTATGAATACATTTGGATAGGACAGATGAATTTCAGTGTATATTATTCATCACTTATGCTCATGTGGTCTTTGGACAAAAACTTCTTCTTTTGTGTGTCAAGATCTAACACTGTGGTTGTACTTTTCTGGAAAAATAAATAAAGAAATGCTTTCACCACACAAGATGACCTTTTTTTCTAAAATAAAGTATTTCTATTAACTTTAAGGTGACTTCAAAGTCCTTACATCCCTAGGGAGAAAACTTGCAGCTAGGGTAGCAACATTTTGGCCTTTCTTGTCTCAAAACAGGGAATAAAATTGGCATGCTTTAAACATGAGAAGGTAACCACCATTTCTGCTGTAAACAAACCACTTGTTGTGGCTATAAGCAAACTGTTAGGTCACTTACCCATTTAACTAACAGGGAAACAATTCACGGGGTCACCTCATACATTTCTGGTCCATAGAGGTTACATCTTGAAATTTCCGTCCAAAGTAACAGGTGGGCCGCCATCTTTGTTAGGAGACAGGTGGCAATTTAGGGAAGATCCTTCATTTGGTTGGGAAAAAAAGTGTTTACTTCTGTCCCTGAAGTTTTTAAAACAGCGAATTAAGATTCAGTTGTTGCCTGTGGTGCTTCAACAGCGTAGAAACTGAAGTGACGAGCTACAAGGCCTCGCTCCGACAAAAACAAACCACCCAAACCCAAAAAGTTAAACACATAGACAAGGAGACACGATGTTACAGAAACTGATGGACATGGAAACGTGAATAATTGAGCTACAAAGATTATCTAACACGGAGCTTATTTTCAATTGCACGCCAAACAAAAAAAGTTCAAATAAACAAGTATAGATAATTTCTCACCTCCAACAATGTACAAAACATGATCGTAGGAACAATGACGTACCGTAATTTACACTCACTCTTAATGGTAGTCAGTATGTGTTTCCTGTGATGCACAAGAGTTAAAAAAAAA
Source organism: Thalassoma bifasciatum (assembly GCA_008086565.1). Lineage (NCBI taxonomy): Eukaryota > Metazoa > Chordata > Actinopteri > Labriformes > Labridae > Thalassoma > Thalassoma bifasciatum. Next base: position 282,502 of record RPOG01000327.1, read on the forward strand.
TGTCAATACAAAAAGAAAAAGAGATAAAACTGCATGTCATATCACAAAAATAGACCTATAAATTGTTTTAGCCGTAAGGATTTTGGTATTTTCACTGATCACTAGAGGGCGCTCTTCGCCTAAAAATATATGTTTTTGTACATGTGTGGGAGTATTTCTGGTGCACTTGGCCTTCATTGAGAAGTAAGTTTTTCTGTATCTACTTTCTAACTGATTTTTTTTTTTTTGAAAGTGCCAAAGTACTGACCTTCTAAATGGACACGGAGCAAAAAAAGGGTTACGTTTCTCTGAAGTTTTTTAAGATTTGTATGCATTTTGGCAGCAGACGCAAAAAAAACCCCAGGTAACTCCATTTCTTCAGACGAGTTGGCAATGTCATTCACTAAATTCAAACTTTAAGCAGCCAAAAAAAAAAAAAAAAAAAAAAAAAAGCCCAGTCGTCCTCCGATTGACAGAAGCGATATTACAACATGGAGTCGGAGCTACCGGTGTTTTGGGGTTAAAAGTGACCAAGCCAACTGTGGACTCTCCGCCGAACGTGATGGCTGGGAGACACCAGATAACAGGGTCACTCTTTTAATCGAAACACCTATAACATATATGCCGAGAAAACATCTGCAAGATCTCACAAGAGAAATCTCGAGATTATCTTTCTTTTCCCCATAACTCCTTAGATTCTCGGTAAAAACAAACAAACAAACAAACAAACAAACACTAATATTAAGGCAAAAACATTAAAAAAAACCCTCATTCATTTCATGATACAGTTTTATTCGCAGTGTCTCCAAAAACACCATTAAAATAAAACATATCCCGAACATATTCCCAACATGTACCAAAGCGAAGTAGTGTTTGAAATGCAGGGGATTGTAATGATGGAAAGAACAGTGTGAAGGATTAGATTATGATTTGGAAATATAAATAAAGAAACAACAATTGTAATGCACTCCCTGTGTTAAACAAATGCAACTGGTGTAGAATACAGACAGTAGTTTCAGTCATTCCTAACCCTGCGAATGTTTTTTACACACACACACACACACACACACACACACATATACTGTTTTATTATGGTCAAATTTGAAAACGATTAAAAAACATTATTTTGCAGTGTCAGCAGTATACAAGTGAATTATTAAGTCTCCTTTAATACTTTTAGTGGAATTGATAAACGATAGTGAAATAAAAAAAGATGTGCAGTAAATATTTTTAATGAATTAGTATATAGCACTTTTCAATAATGTGTATTTTAATGATTCAGTGATGGATAAACAAGAATTGAAATTTACTTAAGATTTATCACATTTCTTTTACATTTTTATAAAGTCATTTCCCTTTAAATCTCTTCTGTGAAACAATTAGAGTGCACAGTTATATAAATCTATAGTATGTTATTATATCTACTTGTACAACATAAACATTGTGAAATTTCATAACTAAAATATCAATCCAGAGGTCTCATAAAATAGTGAGAGTAATATATGATAACACTTATATGATATCAAAATATAATATCAGGTGATTGTATTTCTTCCATTTTAAGTTAGTTTCAGACTATAAATTCTCAATGTTTTGGCTGGCTTCTGAACAAATATGACAAATATAGCAGCTAAATATCAAAGATGGAAATCTATATGAACCTTTTGGGTTTTTATGTACAATAACACTAGAGAGTATGTCATCTAAAAGAGCACCAAAATTGCACATACTATCCATAAATCACTAACCTAAACCACTCAAAGAACACTTCACCAACGTGAATATTCAAACAAACACAGAGAAGTCCTGACTGATCATTTTAAAGCTGATAAGCAGGGGAAGCATTGTTATGAAGTTAAGCTGTCCAGACTGCTGTTTGCTTTCAGAAGAATTATGTGCATGTCTGTGATTAGATAACCTTGCGTCCTGCTTCAAAATGTGCATGATCGTACGAGTTTTAAACTATGCTAGTTCAGCAATGAATGCTATGTCTCTGTTCTCTCAGAGTGTTTCAATGCCCGATCTGAATTTGTTAAGCTTGATCTGTAGAAGACTCTGTGTCTGTGGGTTTCCTGGATAAAAACCACACCTTCATCGGTTCCTTCTTTCCTTTCATGGTTACAGGGCCGCGATACTCCAAATGAAACTGTGGGTCAGCATTCTCAGCAGACTGCAAACACCTGCAATGAAAGTGTAAACTATCATAAATCATCACTGATGCTGTTGTAGCTCACAAGGGATTTACTCTATGAAAACATTTTTGTGTCATCAAGAAAAGCAAATTAGCTGATGAACAATATAAAACTCTTAGTTTGCTCTAAAAGGGAGGGTTAATTATATTTTTTCTACGATCAGTAATCAAAATAAAACAATAAATTAAAATGATGATGACTTCAGTCGACCTCCTCACCTGTAAGTGTATTCAGAGACGTTTATTTTCCCTTTCTCTCCAGTAGTTTCTGTACGACTTGTGAGGTTGACTGTGTTTCCAAAAAGGCAGTATCTCGGCATCCTCTGGCCTATCACTCCAGTCACCACCTCTCCTGTGTGGATCCCAATGGTTATCTAAAAGCAGAGAAGAATAAGGAAAACCACATTTGTCAGTTATAATTTTACATATGTTGACAATAATGCTCATGATATCACTTATTTTTGTCAGATTTTATCCCAAGCAAGCTTAAATATCTGTAGTGTCTACAGCATAGGTCAAGAATTATCAGCTGTTTCTTGATCATCTGAAGACTTTCCATCTGCTTTGCCAACTCAAAATGTGCACTTTTAGTGTGAGAAAACTGCAAATGTTATTTTGGAACCAGGTGAAAGATTTGAGCCCCATCCAGCTGAATACTCTGAGTCTGCTGGCACAAATTCTTCAAGATATCGACAGAGGAGGTGCAGCGTTAGGTGGGTGGATACACTTTGCTAGCAAACAATCCATGCACAAAATTAGGTCTATTTTTCAGGTTTTCAGAAAAAAACAGGCAACTCCAAAAGTAGCTCTAAGCAATCAACAGAGCAATATTTATACTTGATCCTGTAGGCTCTTCAGTGCTTGTTGCCTTCAGAGCATGAGCATGCAGTGAGTGCCTAGGATAAATGAGAATCTATTTTTAGACATGAGATCGTGAGATGACTTGAGTCTGTTTCAGCTGCTAAAACGGGCTCCTCTTCAGCCGGTGCCATGTCCAGAAAATAAACAGCCTTTTGTTAACCAGACATCATTTTCCAAAGTTACGTCTTAACCGTCCATGATACAATAACAATGTCCAACAGTTCAGTTAAACAAACGTCTGCTGTTTTTTATCCAACATTTCACAGCCCGTTACTTCATCCTGGAAACATTTCCAGATGTATGGAAACAGTTATTTCAAAATAATCTGCAGAAAAACTGTGAAGGGTAAAAAGTTTATCAAATGTGATCCAATGTAAGGAAGCAATATATGCCTTATATTTACACAACATCAGAATAATTCCAGAAATTAAGAATGTAAACTACAAAATAGCAGACAAAAAAGAGGCTAAATAGTGAAAATTATTAGAAGAAACCTTCATCTAGTTGTTAAAATTCAAGAATTACTGCCAGCTGGCATCAGTGTAAACACAGTTACCATCTGCCAACATAAAAATATCATAATGGGTTTTTTTTTTCTGTGCACATAGTAGGAGTTGCTAATATCCAAATTTAAAACTAACCATGAATAGAACTGATTTGGCCGATGCCTTGTGTAATTTAAAGGTTTACAATACGTACACATGGATCAAGTCTTGGCTCTCATCATCCAGAGTTTTATAAGCATACCTGTACTGGTTCATCGTCCACTTTAACTTGTCCAGCAATCTCCAGCATTTCAAGAGCGAGGTGGCAAATAGACTTGGCGTGGTGTGTGCACGGCTCTGGGAGGCCGCTTACTGTCATGTACTTATCACCTACTGTTTCCACCTGCAAACAAAGAGCAGAGAATAATATCATCACCTCTTTTAGGTTGATTTACTTTTTGTTCAAGTGAAATCATCTTTTCCAGTGTAAAGGAAATTATTGCCTTGCACAATGAGAAATAAACTTAAACACCCTGAAATAAACACTGAAACACTTGCATCAGCTTCAAGACATTCGGGGCCCCTTGGAAACCTGCAAAAACCCCTGGACCACCTAGCAATTCAGCCTGTAGAGTAAATATTACTTCTTTTGGTGACCCAGTGCCTGAAGCTGATCCCCTGGAAGTGCTGAGGTCTGTTTGACTTCTCAAAGTGCATTCTTGTCTGAAAGCCTGGAGTGTAAATCTGCTGCACAAGGCCCATAAAGTGCTGCAGTGCCTCTGTAAAACTACAGTGTTTAGAAGGTAGTACTGCTCTTCTTATGGAGAAAAACTCAAGTCATTTGATATGAATTTTATCTTTCTGACTTGTTCGTGCACTATTGCATCACATTATTCATCAAGAGCAGATGTGCTTTACTGGTGCTTTGAAGCTGAAAAGTCATGAAAGAGGCTTTAACACACTCAAATTTTTGTTTTTAGTTACCAGACTTTTGATCTTCCTGCATGGATTATTCTTCATAAGTAATTGTTGCATATACATTTGTTCGTGTTATGGTAAGATTCTTGCTTCCAACCTTGTATACATAAGGGTTATTCCGAGAGTCTGTCAGGATGTCAAAACGTGTGTAAACATCATTTAGCAGGTTGACTATCTTGATAGCTCCCTCAGCTGAAGCATGCTTGCTGCAGAAGGCATTGAATCCCACAATGCCACTGAAGAGGATGGTCACGTTGTCGTAACGCTTTGCCGGGACAGGTCGTTTGTGACGCAGCTCATTGGCGACAGATGGTGGCAGAACAGAATAGAGCAATCTGGAAGGAGGGAGAGAAATGCACAATTTGAGCACAGTGATGGTGCACTTGAGCAAGAGAGTAATGGGCTGTGGCTGGCAGACTAGAGTCAACCCTCTGGATCAGCATTTTGTTTGCTCACCCACCACCTTTTGGCAATTTTGCTATGCAAGCTGCTGTCAGATGGGAGGGTGGTGTTTCTATGGTAACTGGGTAGCTCAGCGTAACACCTTCAAATGAAGCATCATAATTTAAGGACGTGATAGAGAACAGAACAGATAATTAAAAGTCTATACGTGAGAATGGAGTGTGATTACTAAGGGGGTGATACTAGGTATTCATCAATGATGTTTTTGAGAGTTCATACACAGGGACAAATCCTCTTTTTCCTTAAGTACGCAGCTTCAGTCTGGAGGCAAACAAACAGATGTGTGTTTTTTTATTTTAGGAGAAAATGGTGAAAGCTGAAGCTGAGCTCTGAGAAAGAAAAAAAGAATAATACATGGTTCCATTGTGAACTTGTGAAAATAAAGGGCTACAACATTAATAATAACGAAGACCAGGTTTCACAAATGCTCCTTTGATGCGGTCCCATTTCCCTATAACAGACCCTCTTAAAAACAATCTAATAGAGTTTCTTTGCTTTGCATAAGTTGAGGAGTAATCAGCTGAAGTACAGTCATTTCAAACCTCAGTGGCTGTATAGCTTCAATATCGGTGTTACAATCTGACCTATTGGCATCCTGGAAATATAACAGATACCTTTATGTCTCTTCATCTTATGACCAATGAAGAGAAAAGAAATGTGTGATGTGATTATCCCTTTGAAGGGAATTTACTCACAAGCTAAAGATGATGACAGGGTTGTGATGGGTTATGATGTGTAGTCACGCCTTATAATGACAGTACTACATAACATTTTCATGATGCATTTATGCACAATTATAAATTTGACTCTGACTGCTGTAATAAAACGGTGAAGTCAGAAACTCATGACCTACATTTAACAACACTTTTATGGATTAATGATTTATTAAAAGCCTTAGGTAATAGTCTCACCTGTCTGTCTTTTTCTTCTCGTCTTCTAGGGCCCGTAGTGTGTGCTGCAGACGATCAGTCAGGATTTCTAACTCTTGAGTCAGCTTGTACTCCTCACGGAATTGCTCGCCCAGCAGCACCAGGTCACGCGTGGCGTCGTGAAGAGGGATGTCACTCAGGTAAAGCCCCCTACGTGTCAGATCATCCAGGTTCATAACACTAACAAAAACAAAGGAAAGAAAGCAAAAAGAAGCTTATTGGAGTTATTTTCATTAAAATAAAGTGATTTTATTTGTATCTTTTTAACTGAAAACTTTTTCCCTCTGTCTTCCTTGTGCCAAGATCAAGTATAGCCCCAGTAATGAACACGTGGTCGTTCTCTCAGGGCTGAGCTCAGAGTCTTCAGATATATGTTTTCTTTATGTGATGAGGTCAGACATGTCTCATGCTTTATTTCTGATCAAGAAATAGCATTTCAGGAATAAGCCTGTAATCTTGCTGGACAAGATCTCTTGAACCCTGCTGCCTTGCATCCAATATTTCAATAGACAAGTCTGATTGATTATACAAGGGTCCCAGGGGCTAATGGAGTCTTGCACTCACAAGCCCGCAGGCTTCTGTGTCCATACAAATACATAACATATACTAGGAATACTAAATATAATACTAAACCCTGGTTTAGATTTGCACAAAATATATCGCAAATTGAACGAGAATGCTTATTTACCTACTGTAATTAAGTGTTGCAACAAAGGCGTTCAGAAATCAACTTATTTGTTGCTGTTGATACTTGATTTAACATTATAAATGCTTCTTCAAATAGTTTTTGACTCCTTTATAAGAAATGATAGCTTTGAATTACAGTGCCAAAAAGAACAAGGTCATTGTTTCAACAGATAATGTCGATGAGCCTTCATCTGCATTACATAAGACCCCTCATAATGTATGCAGCCTTAATATCATGGAATAAAGAGAAAAAGATAAGTTTAACTTGAGCTGTAGGTAAAACAATGCATCTTCACAAGCTTTTCCAAACTTTTGGTTGCAACTTGTAATCTTTAGTCTTTCACAGATCCCAAAGTTTGTGAATCTTTTTTTTAGAGAAAAACTTGGTAGGCAAATTGAAATAATAGTGGTTTTCAGTCCTAATAGACACCCACCATTTTACAGTGAATCTGTCAAAAAAAAGAGTATACATCAATAACCAAGAAAAGATTTTAAAGAACCAACACAATGCATGTAGACATCGTGTCTGTCACTTTCTCAATCATCATCAGTACACTAGATGAAGAGGAAACCCCAAACACAGTTGTAAGCGTCTGTAGAAAATTGTATTTCAGGGTTATTTATATCTACTGTATACAGAGCATTTCTTTTCCATACGCAAAGAGCAACAATGGTTTTCATCAACTGGATGAATACCTCAGAAATTCTTGACCCCTGGATGTTTATCTTTGTTAGAAACTGATGAGCACCTATTCAGGTGTCAAAAGAAAATCTGTGCTTTGATTTGTGTGTGTGTGTGTGTGTGTGTGTGTCTGTGTGTTGTTGTGTTTATTCAGCTCATGCTGCTGTCAGGGCAGATGGTACCATGGGTTTACCTGGGTGAGCAAAGAAAAAGGATGTTCTCCGCCTCTGGCAAGTAAATCATCTGTCCTTTCAATCTGAGACAGCTGATCTCCACCCCCGTCAGCTCGTCCTCATTCTCCACGGTCTCTACATTCAGCAGGCCCTCCTGTCACAGTTACATCACACACTTATGAATATTTCATCCCATGTTCTTGTCTAGATTCTCCTCAAAATTTGGCACTTTTTCAACTCGCGATTTTAAATCTTTGTGTTTTCACCTCAAGCCTGACATTCATAATTGACAGTCCAAGTGAATCTGTTCAGATTTGATGTCTGTAAAGATTTACTTCAACTTCTTGTTCATTTTCTTGACGTTAGGGAGTAGTCCAGAAGGGGCAATGCTTCCAGTCTAATAACAATAATTACATTTAAGATTTATTTTCACTCTAATCATCTGCAGATTTTAACCTAGACACCTTTTCCCTCAACCCTTTACTGATTCTTTATTCTTTCCTACATAGGGTATAGAACGTATTACTACTTTTGCATGTATACTTAATATGCAGTAACAATGTTGAAGAAGTCAACAAAGTCTAAATATTGTACAGCTGCTACAGCTTTCTCATAAATGTTTGTACATAGGAATATATATGGTATTATGTCATGTACATTCAAAACCAAACTGATTACTGATCGTTGACACCTTGGTGTGGAGTAGTGATTCTTTGAATCCAGAAAAAGTAGTTTTCTAATTTGAGAAAGATGAACAATGGGTCATATTTACCTTGCTTCGCAGTACAAAGACAGTGTTGATGTGGGAGAGGATGCCATGAAAACTGAAGTCGATGTGGGGACGGACCAAAGAAAAAACTGAAGGGAGGTTACAGGAACCCGGCTGGAGCTGAGGATCAAAACAAGACAAGCATATATTAGTCACCCAATACTGGATACAACACTTTCTACTCATGATAATAATACAAGGTTCAGTTAGTTGATAGTGTTTTAAGGTTGCTTCTTTTGTCACGTGTAAACAGACTTTGCATAATGCGTACAAACCTGAGGTAAGACTCGATAAATGGCATTCCCACACTGAGTAAGCACGAGGTCTTTGTCAAACATAAGGTGGAATGGGAAGGCCTTGCAAAATGTGTACGGGCTGATCCGAGTCTCCTGTGTGCCGTTCTCCTCATAGCCATCCAGGTCCTCGTAGAACGCCTCCTCCTCTGAGTCTTTCTCCTCAATCAGGAACTTAATGTGGTCACACTCCTCGCTTTTAGGTTGGATCATCTGCATAAAATTGAGTCAATATATCAATAATTGTCAATTTTGCAAAACAGACGTAATTAAGTTTATTTAACATAGTGCTTGGTTGCATTCAAATTGATTAGATACTTCAATACATCTGCATGTAAATATCATCGACATCACTCACATCAGTAATGACAAAGATCTAAGATTTGTTATCATAATTATTAAGACTTAATTATTCATTAAGACTGAAAAAATGACATTATCCAGTGGGTTTATGGCATAAGGCATGCTGACGTCAAGTCTCTGTCTCTGCACAGCGTTGCCACAGCAACAGAGGCTAATATTTCCAGAAATTGGGTGTCACATTTAGAGCGTCTGCCATTTTCTGTTCTTTCATTACACGCACAATTGTAGAAGAACAAAATCCCCTCTGAACGATACAATTACATTCAAAGGATAATGTTTGCCTTTGAAATTATGAGCACTCCAGTTACATGTTATGTAGTGGGGAGGATATCTTCAAAGAACAACATGTTGATGTTAATAGGACAGATTTAAAGCTTGGAGTAGGGGGCTGCAAGTTTACGAAAATATCACCAGCAGTTTGAGTTTTTCATAGTTGTTTGCATAAAATGTAGTTAGTTTGGTCAGGTAAATTAGCCTTCATAAAACATAGTTAGCTTTCCTCTGGATGAATAACCTGACAAACAGACAGGAGAAGGCCAATTTGAATCCAGCTGCAGTAAGACAAGCTTAAAATAAACTGTGTAAGAAAAAACTCCCTGTTAGACTCCCATGCTTGAGACACTATAACTTGGGTCTAAAAATATCCTCTGACTCACAGACATTAGCCAAAAACTCACTGCTGAACTGCACTTGGCACAGCACAGCACTCTTACTGTCTTAATATTCTCTCAAACTTCCTGTCTAATCTTCACATCATAACCTTTGACCTTCTGGTTTTCAGTATTCTGACACATTTTGACAGCAAATACTGCAAGAAATGAAAGTCTTGTTTTTTTGGCTCAAACAAAAAGGAAGAGGAAAAGGAGAAAAGTCATCCTCATTTATCTGTAATCTCATTTATCTTTACTAGCAGATTGAGTTATAAGCACTGTGGTTAAACACAAAGAAGGTACAAAAAAAAAAAAAGAACTGTAAAACAGACCTTCATTTCTATCTCTGTCCCATGGATTTGTTGGGCGACAGTTTTAATTATGCCGATGACAATGTCCTGCAGCCCCTCTCTCTCTGAGTAGTAGTGGAGAATCAAGTTATTGCCCTTTTCTGCGTCAGTACAGCGGAAAGAGGGAGCTCTCATGCCGGGGTAAATGGTACCCAAGTGGTCATGTAGTGCATCCAGGTTCTGAAAATGAAATGAGAAATGCGTTCAGCGATCGCTTATATCATTCATATCTGTCTGAGTGACAATGAGTAGGACAGTGATGCTGTGTATTATCGTGGGGCACCAAAGGAGTAAAGCTCTTAAGAATTGTGAACACAGTGATAATTCACTAGCTACTGAAAGATTTAAAGAAGAACATTCATAGTAAAGGAGCTGTAATAGTTACAAGAAGTGACATGTTTGTGTTTTTATTTATTGGGGCAAGATAAGCAAAAAATGTTGTCTTTTTATTCCAACAGGTTTCTGTGCAATGGCATAGTCTACATATGCAGGGGTTAAGCCTCATAAAATACCAGACTGATCTAGCCCCAGATTATTGTGACAATAGTAATATTAACAGACTTCATGCCACTGTGTTGCCACCAGCTCTCAGTTGAGGGTAAATATTTCACACTAACTACGTGAGGCTGTCAGCACCAGTGTTAGTAAATAAGTTGTTTTTTAAAATGAGGTACTTGCATTAATAAATGAAAATTCACCCAAAATAAAAACAGAATTGCAGGTTTTAATGTGTGCGTAACAATAAAACTGACACTGAGTCACAATTAGCTCCAAAGCGTCGTTTAAGGATCATTTTCTCATTACAGCATACTTTGTATATAAGAAGATGTTTTTGTTTTCTTGGTGCACTTTCCAGTGTTAATCGAACGAAACAGCTGTGCAGTTCGTAGATGAATCAGCCCCTCAGTCATTTGGTTGCCTTACAAAGGAATTTCACAAGTTCACCACAGAAATGTAAAGCATTAGTGAACAATACTCATAACTGCATAACTATTAGCTAAAAAGTTAAATTTGTTGTAATTGAAATTTGAAGTAATGTTTGTAATTTGTAGCTTTAGTCCTGGTCGTGTATCAGGGTTCAGGTTTTCTTTGCCATTCTAAATGAATGACCATGATAACATCACTATGACGTCTCCTTCTTTGTTTTCATCTTAGACTTAACAAAGTTCCTCCAGAGACACAGACATTACACAACATGTTTGCTATGGCTTAAAGGAGGTCCTCATGATGAGTCAACTAGCATGAGAAGAAAAAATAGAAGTAACCTGCAGGAATTCTCGAACGTTTGACCCCAATACCCTCAGGATGGTGTCATATCCAGACTCCTGGCAAAATTCAAAAAACATCTTCCCAAACATCTGCAGGATGGCCCCTGCATCAATCTCTGAAATACAGAAACATCTTTTCAGTATCATAGTCAGGTGGATGTATAAATTAAAAAGCTTCTTTTCAATTATATAGAGAAGTGAGCATACTGATTTTTGTTTCTTTGCAAAAAGATTAAATAAATAAATAAAGGGTCACCTACTGAGAACTTTACTCGCCGCAGCAACAAGATCATATGTTTTGGCATCTTCATAAATGATCCTCACAAGGAACTGACCCTCGATATCGAGCTGTGCCTCCCTCCTGTAATCAAAATAAAGTATTAAATGGAGTACTTGAGTATTTTTTATTTCCCTGTGGCTAGTCAGTGACAGCCATCTGGGTGAATAATAGCGTGACATTAGCCATGTCGCTTTTGATTTTTCAAGTTACTTTAAAACTACAACATTGATCAGGATCTGTTCATTAGCTGCACATCTACTGCTGGTCCAAGCTAGAAGATGCAATGTGCTATTTATAAATTCAGTGATCTAAGTTTTTTAGAATTGTCCAAACACCTAATGAGGTTCTGATTACTGCTGTTTGAGAGAAAACAAAGATGATTTACTGGCCAGACCAGCAGCCACCATTTTAACAGAACCTACTACAGCTGAAAAAACATACCAAGCCTTGAAATCCTCTCAAAGATAACAAGAATTATTTCCACTTGTTCCACTTATCAAAGTTTGAAGACAGACCAAAAACAATACACGTGAAGTTGACAACACAGAGTAACATTTTCAAACACTGATATTCATATCTTCACAGAACTATCAGTTGATAACAACAGCCCCAGGAACATTTACACAACCAGCAGCTGCTGCTGCTGCTGCTGCTGGTTGTGTACTCGCATAAATCTCTTTGGTCTTGAAAGGGTTAAGTCTAGGTATTTTAAGATAAACAACAAAATGACAGGCTGAACCAAAAATTACAATATGATAAAACTGGCTACAGAAGACTTGAAAATATAAATAATAAAGAGTCACATTATTTCTATTTGTTTGGTTAAACTGGGTTTGACACTGCTGTAGATCAAAAAGCTACAGGGGTTTGCAGGAGGCTACTAAGACACTTTTTAATAATAAAATCAGTAAATCTACTCCAGTATCTAAAGCTAGGCCTTAGCCTAGGTATTTTGCTCATGTATTTTTTTGGCCTTCAGAAACTTGCCCAGAAGTTTACATCCTACAGTGTTAGAGACCACATATACTTTGTGTTCGACAAATATGAAATCAAACAAGTTTTTCAAATTAAAAATCAGTGAAGAATAAATCAATATATAAAGAAATCTGACAGTAATGAATCTTCTGCTTCCTTATTGAAGCTAGGCAGACACACTGTTGCCATACATTTGCCTGGTTTTTTGTTGCATGTTTGCTGAACCTTTGCTCAAGTAAAACTTCTAGTGGATACATGAAGGCTTGGTAAGCTGGATGTTTCTATATTTGTCTGGGAAAGTTTATTTTTCTGAGGATGGGGTGCTCCTGACCTTTGTTTGTGAAAAGCACAGCCTCATTTTTAAACATGGATACTGCACATTTTAGATTAAAGTAATGCACTCTTGGTCAATGGAAATCTCAATGTTGTTGGTAGTAAGCAGAAATTTTGAATACAAATCACATTACCGTAAGTATTAATAAAAATCAACCAAGGATTCTTTTTTAATCAGTTTTACCAGTTACAACATTAAAATGTGCCTGATAAATTATTTTAATAGTTACAGTAACTTTTGATTCTTGCAAATTTTTGGGTGATCAAAGCTACATTGGTTTGTTTCAAAGATAAAATGCAGGAGTATTCAAGCAAATTTTAATACTGATTGAATTATATGAATTCCTTATAGCTTAAACCAGACTTTTAAAACTACTATTTATCTGCCCACAGTTATAAGAGATTATGTTTTGTTCACTAAGATGATGCGTTAAGTATTTTGCTGCAAAAGATGATGGCTAATATTGACTTTAAATGTAATTGTGTGATACTGTGACAGCTGGGCTCTTTGCATTTGATTGTCCTGGTTTTCCTCAGGTTGTCTGGTTGGCCACAGTGTAACCTATGATACCAACAGGGTCGATTAGTAAACACATGATCCAGTCACTCACTTGATATCTTCCCACACTTCCGGGCCGTAATTCCTCAAAACGAGAAGCTCCAAGGCGTGATTGACAAAACCGTACTGTAAATTTATGTAAATAAAAAAAAAAAAAAACACGAGCAATGTGAGTTGCTTACCATGGAGAATGTTATGCACAGTGACTAACTCTCGAAAGACATGTGTTATCAAACAGTTTAAATAATCACATATCGAAACCTTGAATAAATGCAGGCTGTGATCTACGTATTTGCTAAAATACACAATTCACACACATCCAGGAAATTATTGATTTACGGCGATAGCTCAGTAACAAGAAACAAACACAGCCTGTCGAGCGACAAAACAGTCACATTTACCGTGAGTTAAACATATTTAAAATGCATTAAATACACACCATGATGACAGACGCTCTTCTATTTCCTTCTTTTTAAGCAGAAACCTTTGAATCCTGCACAACCTTCATCGTTTGGTACAGATGCTGAGTGACGCTACGTCCATGCCCCTTCTTTCCCCTCAGCGGATGACTGACAGTCAGACCATTCAATGGCAGACAAGAAGACGTCTTACGTAAGCATCGCTCGACCAATAAGAACGCAGCTGCCTTGTTGTTAAACTGATGCTGTGAGCTCGAGTCACCTCAGGCAGAAACTGAACCGTGGTCCTGAAAGTCACGTTTTACACTGTTATTGACACAAAAAATTAATATTATCTGCGTAGAACGGAGACATAAGCACATGATGCCTGTTTAGCGTCAGTGAACTTGAGAATAATATCATATGAACGAGGAGAATCCCTTTTAAAGTGATCACATTGATGAGATAGACCTGCTTTTTACCTAGGGGTTTTCAAGCAGTGTAACAAAAATATTAAACTTCCCTGTTTGAAGAGTCCATGAAATGAAGTTACAGTAGCCTTATTATTAAAATTACTAAATAGTATTATTGCTGTTATTTCTTCTCAAACTGCAAAAGCACGTCAATTTTTGCAAATTGTAGATTAGGTTAAATTGCACTACAATATTCTAATCATAGACTATGCAATATTTCTTTAACCTCAAGTGTCAGAATACCAGATAATATTAACTGCAGTACATGTTTTATTCTCTACACAAGTGTTACTCAACCCTGTTCAACCAAAGAGACATACTGTTTAAGTCTGCTTTGCAATTGCAACAAACTCATGTTTCAGAAATGAATACATAACTTAAAATGCACTGAAGTTTAAATACCATAAAGTTTCTTTTATAAACATAGGTCCTAATTGCATTCAAGAATTTCCTCAAGTACAGATTGTATAGCAATTAGTTTTCACAACCAAATTTGGTATTGGATATATTAATTGTATTACAAAATACTACATCCTTGCAATCATATCTATTAATGCCAATATTTATTGCACTTTGATTACATATCAGGAATGATTCAAACACATCATCATGAGTGATAATATGTAACATTCATTTGATTCTTGTTGTGTTGTATTCCTGTTTTATAGTAAAGGTGTGCATTGAAACTAATGTAATAAATATATTATAAACATGTGTACAGTGGAAAAAAGTAAAAAATACATTTATATCACTTGTATTAGGAAAATGCAATTTTGGAATGCTTCATGTCTAACAAATGGAAGATTGACTTACGCAGTACAAATATATATATTGAGCTGGGACCACAAGCGTCTCGAAGTTAAAATATTGTACCATATCCAAATAAACAAAAAGCAGTAAATGTAAACATATAATTATGTTGACATTTGTGATCCTGCCTGTACAGTATCCATAAGGCACCTTAATCTTCTAGACATACATTATTCAAATACAGGGCTGAATCTCAGCCCAAGAAGTGTGTTTGTCTGCTTAAACTCTAAAGCTTTCATACTAACTCAACTTTCGCACAAGTTATTTGTTGACTTCAGTTTTAATCTCGACTTCTCCTCTCATACCAACAGGCCAAGGTGCTTAAGTAGGTACCTAGTCTGGACAGGTGTGGATGAGTCAGTCATATATTTACAGAAAAGAACCGTAATTAAATTAACCACTCGAATTAGCAACATCACATTGAGGATCAACATTCAAAATGTTTCTGTGTATTTTATCTACATTAAAGAGGAGGATGATATATGTCAAATTCTTTACAGCTTACAGACGCTTCAGAACAGTTTTAGAAATGGGCCACGTTTACAGTTAGTTTTAAATATTCTAAAGCTTATAACTGTGCAAATGAAGAAAACAGTCAAAAATTTTGCCATTAACAGTACATAGACACTTTTTTTTTACATATAAGTTTTCTTGGATGGCTCATTCTGGAAGAAAAGCAAAGGAAGTTTATGTCTCTGCTACATCTGCACAAACGGATTATTGTACAGAGAAGACTCAGATTTTACAGCGAACTGACATCTATGTAATCAAAAAGCTGCAAAAGTTTGACACGAAGAAGACATCATCAATACCCAAACAGCTGAAACCAAAGTACACAAGGTGTTGGCACTGTGTTCACTAGATACATTTGTGTTTCAACATTTTTCTGGCTCTGCAAGGGCTTCACTTTTTTCAGTTTGTTCCGAAGTTGTGAAGGGCGCCTCTAAAAAGTAACAAACACCAGGGATGTCCTCTGGGAAGTTGGCCGGAAGCTCCTGTCTGCTCCTGGGAACAAAGACAAACTCTGGACGATCCTTCAGCAGTCTGGGACAAAGAGCACACAAATAAAACATGAAACTAAAAACAATGTGGCAAATTACTTGACACATGAAGAAACACAGGGCCCTTCTTAAAGTTAAGTTTCCTGTCGTGAGCACTTATTTCCTGTGCAGGAAACAAACAATATCGTATAGCATTGGCTCATTAAAATCTGACAACTGCATATTCAAACTCTGACATCCACTTGTTCTCACTTACATTAGTTAACTTTTTAGAGTGAAAATAAAGATGATTAAAGCATGAATACTTTCAAACAGGGATACAATTACAAGTATTTCATGGACCCAGATTTGGCTGTGTTGCCTCACCTGTGGGTTGTTGGGCTGATGTTTATTTTTCTTGGTTGGCTGCCAGATTCAAATTTGTTGGCCAGTGTGACATTGTTTCCAAAAAGGCAGTAGCGTGGCATCTTCACCCCAACTACACCAGCCAGGACTGAACCAGTGTGGAGGCCAATACGCATCTGGGATAGAACGTAGCATTCAAAATGATTCAGTTTTCCTCATCTTGTTTATTTATTTGTTCATTTATTTACAGTTTAGAGTGCATGAAGAGCTACCACTTGACTTATTATGCACAAGTACATTCAAAGAGATAAATCTCATGATGCTACAATGCTCTTATCTTAAACAAATACTATTAGGAGCCATACATAATTCATTCTCTCCTCAAACAATCTGATATGAGCCACCATCCAACTGCTGTAATTACTAACTCCTGAACAAGTTCCATGAGGAAAAGCAACACACAACACACTATGTACTCTTTCTTGCAGTTCCACAATGTGGTAAGACAGTGAGAATATCGTTTTGTGAGAAGTTTGTGAAAGTGAGAAAAACATAATTTCTCTTGGCAACACTTACTGCATTAGCCTGTTGTCCTTTTTTTTAAATAAACTCCCTCCGTCCTAAATGGGTTTTTTTTCAGTGGTTGCAGATTCCACAAAAAGCTATTTTTAAAAAGCTAAATCTTGCAGTTTTTTGTAGGATGCAGGCAGGTACAAATGCAGCGTAGATATTGTGTTTTATGTCTACTTTAACAGCCTGTACATTTCAATACCTAGTGGAATGTCTTCAGAGACATGATTTGTCTAAATTTGTAGTAATTTGCCTTTTTATACATTTTTATATACATTTCTTATAACATAGAATGAGTAAAGCTCAACAAATGTTACTACAAATGTGGCACTCTCACTTCTTCTGTTAGTGGCACATAATTATGTATAACGTTGAAATTGAATTGAAGATAGTTATAGCCCTGATGTATATGATTTATAGGTTAAGGATTGGTTAATTCTCTACACATTCTTCCAGTATGGATTTACTTTATTTGCAGTGAATGTTCTGTCAGAGAACAGGTCATATCTCTTTAAATAGAAGGCTCACATTTTTAAATGAAAGTCTATCTGAGAAAACGCCCATGAGCATTACATCACCAGACAGAAGGAGAAAAAAAACCCACAGCAGTCGCTTGACCCTCACCTGTATTTGCTCTCCTGTTGGGGTCATAACATCATCTGAAACCTCCATCATCTTTAAGGCCATGAGTGCAATCTGGACAGCATGCATGTCACTCTCCTTGTGTAAACCTCCAGCGACACAGTAAGCGTCACCAATTGTCTCCACCTGAACACAGAGAATGATAACTGAAATGATTTCCAACCTGAGACAGAGAAAGAATTTCAAAAGCTGTTTGTGCAGTATTGTACTCGAACTCAAGGACCTCCTTATCAGTGAGTCTATGCAAGATGAATTTTTACACTTTATTAAAGCCATCAAGAGAATACCTCTTGAGTTAAATTACAGATGTGAAGAGGATATCCATTTGAGTTCCTCTAAAATTCGACGTGCTCTTCATCTTATAGGAGAAGACAAAGGGCAGGAAACTCAGGGGTAATAAAACGTCAGCTGTAATGGTCCTAGATCCCTGGTATGAAAAAGTTCAAATGTGTCTCGTCTCCTTCTCTGCTTCTTGTAAATCTGGACCAGAGAGCACTCAGCGGCTATGTGGCAGAGACAAAGTGAAACTATATTTAGGCTCTTATACATGTGGAGTGGAAACAGGGTCCTGAAGGAACCTCTGACTTCCTTGCGTTTTACGAGGTATTGGTCAAACACGCTGCTCTTTTTGTTATGTTTCCTTGACACTTTGATTACATGATCCAACCTCCCTGTAGATTAGCAGCTTTTGGCAGTCTCCACAGTTGTTGTTTCAGCTATGGTCACGCTATGAAATCTGCTGAGGAATCCTGTATCACTTTCATGGGACTTAAAAATTTAAAGGTAAACAATAAAATATATATTTATCATTATACCTCACCATGTGAACACCTTACAAAGTAAACTGATGCCAAAACGGACCTAGTTTTGTAGCATGTCAGCTCTTCTTGAGTTTTTAGAATTTTTGTGTGATTTTCCTTTGATTTTAAAATATACATCATGCATAGGTTTTACTTTGAAGTTGCGTTGAGGCAAATTTGAATAAAGGCTTCAGTGTTGTCATCAGATATAAAATGCTTTGCAGTGAACTTTCATTCAGCTCACCTTGTAAACATCTAGCTCTCCACAGTGGTGGTCAAACCGCGTGTACAGCTCATTGAGCATGGTGATCACTTGCATAGGTGTGCAGCGTGAGCACACAGACGTAAAACCCACGATGTCAGAGAAGAGCATCGTAACCCGGTCAAACTTCTTGGCCTGCACGGTTTGGCCCTGCCACAGCTGCTGCGCCACAGTGCCAGGGAAGATGGAGAAGAGGAGGTCCACAGTCTTCTGCTTCTCTTCCTCCAGAGCTTGGTGAGCATGCTCTAGTGCTGCCTTGGCCTTTCCCAGACGTTTCTTCAAACCATCCTGTGCTTTGGCCTGTTCACCAACCAGTACAACATCCCGCAGGGCGTTATGAATGGGAATGTCTGACAGATAGAGGCCACGGCCTGTCAGCTCCTCCAGCTTATCCACACACGGTGAACCCAGAAACAAGATGGCGTTTGACTCTGGCACATAGATCATCTGACCTTTGAGGTCCATGAGCTGGAAAAAATAATGGTTGACAAGAATAGTCAACTTTTCCAATATTACACCCATAATGTATGTTAAGGAAATAGTTCTACTATTATTTTAAAATCCTCCCTCTTTGAAAAACTGTGTACTGAGTTAGCTCTATCCTAAAGCAGACGTTTGCTACTGCTTACTTTAACAGCAGATTCCCAACTAATTAATGTGGAAAATGGCGTTCATCCTTAAGTGTTATCTGTGTATTTGAATATAAATTTACAATATATTTATGTACGAACTTTCACACAGCATGTGTGTGTACATTTATTCTTTGACACAAAGACAAGCAAACTTGTCATTTGTGTCATATTTATTGGAGTGCAGCTGTTCAGAGCCGGCAAAAAAAGTAAACACAAAAAAAGGGTTTGTTGATATTCCAGGGGAACAGGAATGCATAGAACAAACAAACAAAGCCTAATCCAGCCCAGTTTTTTACTAACCACAGTCCAAAGATAGTTGCAACTACTTGAAATATTAAGAAACTCATGGTTCCCAGACAACTTCTTCAGAAGGAGCGCCACAGGGATCAATTGTTCAAGTGGCTTTATGACTGGCTATCGTTTAATCTATTTGAACCAGTTGCCTCATATGAGATTGGATTTTATCTCCTTTGATATAAATTTTTTTTATCTTTGTTTTGATTTGATTTTTTTTGTACAGTGTTATCTTCAGGTCAAAACTGAGATGGACATAATCAAATCACATTATACTCAATGGACACCATCATTAACGTAAAGTGTCATTTTCTTTTTGTCTTTACATCTACAAATTGTTTCATTACTTTGCTAAAATTGTTCTCTTCATTTTTACAGGTTATAATAATCATATTAATTAATAACTTATACTCTGACTGGAGATTGAAGAGATTTTCATTTCATCAGAAATTGTCTGTGTTTTGTGCCATCCCCCATGGCATGTCTGTGCTAAATTACAGTGCCTGAAATCAGAAAAAAAGGATTTGTTATTAACATAAGCTATGAAAGGGTATATGATAGATAATACATGAATAACTAAAGAGCTGCTCCTCCTCATGATATCACTGCAAGTACAGAAACTCATGATCAAATATTACTTGCAAGAGGCTTAAAAAACTATCAGAATAATATCACTTTATATATATCTTTATAAATAGTATTAATTTAGATTTCAACAAGACATTCTAAATTTTTAAACAAATTTTTGCACATTTTTTGAGAGCTTAGAAATACAGACTTAATGTAACTGTGCCACCAGGAATCATGAAGGCAGTGAAAAGCACGAAAGGCAGCCTCTCTACGATTCACCACCCCATCTGTTATCCTGTTAGAGTTCAGGCATTAAAGGTTAAAAATAAACTTCAAACAAAGTAATGTTTATATAAGTCATTACACCAGCACCTTTTTTTTTTTTTTTTACTGCAAGTCCGTAACACACGGGCGTCCATGGATCTCAATTTAACAATACACTGATATCACATCATGCTTTTCAACTGCAGGAACTTTCTGAAGGAACTAGTGTCTATATTTAGGCCTGTAAAATGAATGTTTCTGATTGGTAGAGTGCTCAGTATTTTTGTTTTTATGTATATACGTGGATGTAAAGATTTTCTCATTAAAAAAAATATTTAATGATAAATGAAAGGCATTTGAGAGGGAAGTATCCCACTGAAACTTTTCAACAGGCTAGCTATTTCATGTGATACTGAATATCAAAAGAGTAGATTTGGTGATGTACGTGAGATGCATCTCAGTGAATCAACAACTGTGAAAATAGCAGAAAAGTTTCGCACTTGACAAAATTGGAAGGCCACACAAATTTGGTTAAATGTTCAGTTTGTGGGATCAAAATCCCCTGACATAATTCCACTCTCATTCGAGGATGGTAAGAGCTACACTGCTGCCTTGTATTTCCCTTGCTGTTTTTCTTGCCTGTCATGCCTTCTCTGTGTGTGCTTTAATGATAAAACTACTGGTGGTGTAGTAAACACAAGCATCTCTGCATGAATGCCAGTAGTCATTACACCAACACCATGTTTACTCACAGTTTTCTTTTTTCTTTTTTTCCCAATGACCGATTGCTGCTCACCCTCTCATAAATAGCACAAGCATGGCTGTGCCTTTGATGGATAAAATGGTTTGACATTTGCTTCTGATCTCCACTGGGGGTATAATGTTGATCCCTTGCACAGGCCAAGTGCAAGTAGTACACAACTAACAAGCTCCAGTGCTTATAAATTCACAGATCTTTCTTTTTCTATCTGGTGAGATCTTTTCCAGCTCATTAGCTTGTGACATCATTCTTTTAGTTTAGTAATGTCTTGCAGAAATGGGGTACGTACCTTCCCTGTGTTATCCGTGGAGGAGCATCCATGCTTGATCCGGATTATAAACTGTGTGTTAAGCATGGTCAGGATACCCTGAAAGGTGCATTTGATCCGGGGGGAAATGATGGTGAAGTGTTCTTGGAAAGTGGCAGACCGTCTAAGGCTTTCTTTTCTGCTCAGTCTTTTCCTGAGCCCATGTCCTATCTGAACCAGAACCAGGTCTGGGTCCAAGATTAGGTGAAAGGGGAAAATTGTAGAGAACAGAGAGGTAGGAAGAGTCCCCGCTGAGGTCGCCCGCAGAGGACTGGGGCTCAGGTTTTTGACATCCTTGACCACAACTGTGTAGAGAAGACTGGGCTGTGGGCTGGTCTGGAGGATGCTGTCTTTAGTGGCAGGGGGCTCCATCAACACATCCACAGTGGTGTTATAGAGCAGGCGAGCGGCAGCTTTGATGACACCGGGGAAAAAGAGCTCAGTGGTTGGGTGGGGGTTGAAGAAGTAGACAGTAAGCAGACCCAGATCTCTATCTAAGCACAAGACTGAAGGTTCGTTTACACAATGCTCTCTGTCCAGGTTCGGCGGCGTGCTGCTCTGTTTCAACAAGACATTGAAGCTGTTGAGGAAGTCGTGAAGAGCACCCCCCACCACCCTCAAAATATGTCCATCTTCCTCATAGCACATGTTGAAGAGCTCTTCACCAAGAGCAACTTTCACAGCTTCCATCTGGATTTCTGTCGAGTACATACAAAAAAAAAAAAAAAAAAACTGAGGCTCACAATAAATGATAAATAGAAATAAAAATGATAGATCATCATTTCTGCTTCAGATTTGATGTTACCTCTTTTGGTTGAGAAAGCATTCATCAGTTCAACTAAATGACCTGGGTCGTCTCTGCAATTCGTGCAATCTGTACAGCAGATCATTTGACTGCAAAAACAACAGACATCAGGGCTGAACACAAGCAACACATGCCGAGTGAGCTGCAGCACTTTTAAGACCAAAGAATTAAAAAATCGGATTTAATCAATTATTTTTCTCTAAAGAAAAGAGAAACAATGTCTGATATACGATCCTTCAGCGAGTCTTTCATTGCAAGTCTATGTGTTTAATAAATACCAGTCACAGAAACATTCAATTTAAGTTCACAGATGTCTTAAAAAAAGATTGTAAGGTCTTACATTTTAAAGCCTGAAATAAGCAAATAAAGATGGATTGATGAACTTTACCCTTTCTGTAAAAGTGGTTTGTCTTATCTACAGTACGGCATAATGCGTACAATGCACATTCACTGTTAATTAAATACAAATCAGAGTGTTTTCTTCTGAAAAAATAAAAAAATAAATAACAGAGAGGATCTATTTTGTCATCCTGTCTTTTGTACACTGATCACAATATGCACTCTTTGGCAGAAGAAACTTGTTAAAGTATGGGGCATGTTTCATAATCTTGCGTGACATTTTTTTTTAAAGGGTTATGTGTTTTTCAGCAGATTTGAGAGGATTTCTCTCTGTGCTCTGGTCTCCATAGCAGCCCGAGTCTGCCTCACACCTTCTTGTAATCATGAGGATTTTCTATAAGGTAGTGAGGGTAACGCAAGGTCATTTAAAAAGAGATTTTGAGGCTAAAAGAGGGTGAACAGAAATGAGGCAATAATGTTGATGCAACATTCGTAATAGCAATAGGAAGAAACTACAGGGGCTCATGATCTACAACAGCAGCAGTAAAAATTGCAGAGCTATTTGTTTATTCAGTTTTTTTTTTGTTTGTTTGATTGTTTGTTGTTACCTTTCAGGGTCGTTGTTGAGATCTGACAGTCTCATCATTCGTTGGAGGGCAGCATGCAGCCTCTGAAACTGTATGATAAAGTGTTCAGATAAAGGTCACTGTCTGCCAAGACTTCAGAGCAGCTTCAATTACAGGAGCGCCCACAAATGCAACCAAAAGCAGGATTACTATGTCAAGTGGAAGAAAAGACACGATATGTGTGTATGGACAAACATGACAGATTCAACTGCAGCAACAAATCTGTGCTGAAAACTGTGGCAGATGCGTGAGGTGAATACTAACAACTGTATTTTAAGTTACCTCTGGACATGCCAATTTTCGGATGCTGTCCCCAAGAGTGTGCAGGTTAACTTTGGCTCTACTGGTCTTCTGTTGATAAATCTCCTCGCCTGTTTTTCCATGCACGTCCTTAGAAATAGGCAGTAAATCCGCGGCGTCAGTTGAGCGCTCCTCAAAGTCTCCGAGCTGATTATTTTGGGCGCCGCTGGAGAACGGGCACTCTCCTGCTATCTTCAGCTCCTTCAGCTTCGCGCAGAACATCTTTTCCCCGCTGTTAACAATCTCTCTGCTCTTCTGTCTCTCTTATCTGTGCTCGGAGGAGGGGGTAGAGAGTGTTGGTCGAGCAGCTGCTGCGGTCTCCGGGAGATATTCCATCATCTGGTGCTCCTGCTCATCCAGAGTGTGCCTTTTTCTTCCTTCCCTCTCCGGCTCGACGCGCTGATTCAAATGATGAGCACCTAAAGCTGAGAGCTCACATACAATATTCATTGAAAACTGCACGCGCAAACGATGGCGGGGAACTATCAGTGCCAAAAGCCAATGAGAAAGTGGAGAAAAAAAAGAGAGCAGTAGGCCAATCCATGCGCAAGTGAGGGCTGGTGCAGCTCAACAACCTATCAGCAAGGAGAAATTATTTCCAGCCGACTACTCGCATGCAATGCACTTTTTATATTATTTAGAAATGCATTTGAACTGAGCCCCATCGTATGAAATGACAAGAACATAAAGAAATGGTACCTTATTTCCCACATGATCCCATTTATTCACTTGGGATGTTAAGCGTATGTGCTTCACTCAAAGGTGTGTTGATTTCTTAGAGCTCATGTTGACTCTCCCTCTAAATTCCATCAGAGTAAAAGGCTTTATTCATGTTTTAACAGAATCAAAAGTTTTCCAATATCTATGTTGCATTCCTATAATGATCTGTACGCCAGTTCAATGTAGAGGATATACATGAGGTTGTCTCCCAGGCTGTTTCAAGAGCTTCACAAGTAGTTTTCCCCCATAAACAAAAAGAAAAAAATAAGGAATTAAAAACACACTGTACATGACTGTGGATGGGTAAACAAAATTATAATAAAGGGTCAGAAAATTAGGGAAGCAAATTAGCACTCTAAACCTTTTTTCCCCTGTTTTTCTTATGCCATAGTGGTCAGCCCCAGTTTGGTTTTAATAAACTGCCTGGCCAAAAAAAAAAAAAAAAAAGACACCACCTGGATTAAACTGAGCAAATAGGTACAAGCCTCTACTCACAGTGCCTACTGTCCAAGCCTGTGAGGGCAGTGCTATGATCTGGGGTTAATGGAGTAGGTCAGGTCTTCAGCAACATTATGTGCCCAAAGAATGAGGTCAGCTGACTATCTGAATATACTGAATGACCAGATTATTCCATCGATGGATTTTTTTTCTTGCCTAATGGCATGATAGGCATATTCATAGGCATATTCTAAGATGGCAATGCCAGAATTCATTGGGCTCAAATTGTGAAAGAGTGGTTCAGGGAGCACGAGACATCTTTTTTTCACACATAAATTGGCCACCACAGAGTTCAGACCTTAACCCCATTGAGAATCTTTGGGATGTGCTGAAGAAGACTTGCTTGGTGGTTTAACCCTAACCCTAACCATCATCAATACAAGATCATGGTGAAAAATTAATGCAACACCAGATAGAAATAAATCTTGTGACATAGCAGGAACTTATCAAAATAATTCCTCAGCAAATGTGTGCTGTAATCAAAGCTATGGTGGTCCTACCAAAAATTATCCTGTATGACCTTTTTTTGTTTGGTGGCAGCTTTTTTTGGCAAGACAGCGTACAATGAATTTTGCTAAAACAATCTTGTCAGACATCTGTACAGCATGTTATCAGAAATACCTGTTTTTGACTCATTTTAAACTACTTTTGCAAAATGTGGTAGAGCATTTAATCAGTTCTTTCTTGATGGATTGTTACATGAAGCATTGACAAGAACGAAGATAAATAAAGATAGCTGGAACAAACAAGGATGCAATTGTTGCTCCTGCCGTTTTGACCCTCAGGCAGCACATCACTTTTTGTCACGAAACCCCTCCTTCAGTTTTTTATTGATTCTTGACAAATATGGCATAAGATATGTCTATAGTCGATAAAACAAGAGGCTGCAGTGTGTGTGTTATATTTTATATGGATGTTGCTGGAGTCAAAATTATATAGGGTGCAGCACCTGCTTGGCAAGCGGGTAAGTTAAATACTGTTTTTTACACAATTAAATCAAATAAACACTATAAGTAAAATATATGTTTATTAACATGAATATGTACAGAAGTATTATCATTATTTAAAGACCTTGATTTTATTTATCCACTAAAACTGAGTTCCCTCCATTGTTACAATTACACAGTTTGCTGTATAATATCTGTTTCAGTGCACCACAGCCAAATAAACGGCATGTTGTTAAAATCCTGTTGGTCAAATGAATCATTAATGAGAAGCAGGGGAAAAGGGATTCAGTGGAACAGGATGTCGTTGAATTATTGGGAGCTTTGTCATTCATGAATGGTGGTCTAAATTAAGACTTTTCTGAAACATGAATTGTCAAACCCCATTGTAACAGTTACAGAAAACCTCAAAAACATTTTTTATGTGGGAGGAAGGACAATGGTCAGGCATTAAGGGTCAGTCTTTCAGGCAGTAAGGAGAGTGAACTTAATGAGAGTGGCCATGAGGGTTCAGCAAGTGATACCTCATGTATGTATGATATAACAATGTGTATGCAAACATTTAGATGATAACGTGTGTGGGTCTAAAATTGAGAGATTTTATATTCATACATACTTTTGACCGTCTTTTGTAAAGACACAGCTTGTCTCTAGAAGCTGTGTCTTTATGAGTGGCAGAAAAGATTCAGATGAGGAATTAGATTATGACAGCCCACAGTAGGGAACGCCCTACCATTGAAATTTTACTGCTTTCCATGATGGCAGGATCTCTATCAATGTCCACCCATCAGTATAATAGGTTCTTTTTTTCTGAAGGTATTCAGGATATCATCATAAAACAGTCAAATTTGTATGCTCTACTGTGTGATACACACTGTACAAACCCTAACACCTCAAAACAAAAGAGAAGAATTAATCTGGCACTTTCATGCACATGGCCTTGGTTATATTGTATCTTAAATTCTGAACAGAACACTTTCTGATTGCTACCTCGTGAACTTTCTTTGTTCTACTCACAGAAGAAAACCTCTAATTGCATTGAAGTGGGATTATTACTCAGATCATATTTATTTTCCTCATCACTTTATGACATATTTAACCATTGCTATAGTTAATTTTTAAAAGGGTAAATAAAAAGTCTAAAACAGTGTTTTGATGCTCTATTGTACACTATCAATTTTAGGGTATCCTGCAAGAAATGGTTTCTAGTTGCTTTTAGATATTTAAAGAAACAAAAGTGACTCATATGTTTTATCTTTTAAATAAATAACATTCATTACAGAGGAAAAATTTTGTTCTAATCTGTGGGAGTGTAAGTGCAGCATGAAGTTTATCACATGGTTTTTTGTGACACACTATCACAGAATGGTTTAGTAATGATTACACATGTGCTGTTGATTATTTATAAAATCTTGTCCCAAAAATAGATGTTATTGGCTCAGTGGCACTGCTCGGTGGCCTTGTTTGGTCTGAGTGGAGCGTTTTCGTCGTCTGACATAATAAATCCATTTCAGAGTGTAAATAATGAACAGCTTTGTAAGTTGTGTGTTTTCTCATCTCTCAACTCTAGATGAGACCACTGTTTATATTGGTTATCTCTGCAGACAGAGACCCAGGATGTTGCGGTAGCAGAGCTTATGTTAGAGATTAAATGGGGGGGCTCTTCTATAGGCTCCTGGGTGGCCACCCTGGATGCAATTATTTGAAATTTCACTCTCCCTGTGAGCTGAAAGACTGCCCAGTTTAAGAGGAGAAGATTATCTGTGGTGCAAAATGTTGATTAGACTATAACGAGAGTAATAAATAAGGGGAAAAGATCAGCACTCATTGGATACCTTTTGTTAAATTAGATAACTTCTTAAATACCTATTGTGCAAATCTGGGCCTTGTTGAACATGCAAACTTAAAAAAAAAGCTGATAAAGGCTTTTAATTGATTCAATTTTGTGTTTCTGGGTTTGACTTATTTTAAAATGGCACTTCCAAAAGTTGCTCCTCTATATGGCAGATGACGCCAAAAACTCAGCTGTCCATTTATAGAGGCTGATGCAAATGAACTGCAGTAATGTCCTGAAGCTAATCCTACAGGCCTCTCAGATCCGAGCTGCATGTTTGCCTCCACAGTGGTGATAGCTGTTGCTGCCACTTCTCACCGTGAACCAGAGAAGAAATCATCAACTTCACCAGCAAGAACAAACCTTTCTGTCATGATCATCTACATGTGGGACCCTGTTATCTTTGCCAAGCTGGGAAAAAAAAGTGTAAATGTTGCCTTTTGTGAGGAAGCTGAAAGCAAGGATGATGACTCCTGAGAATGATGAACATTGACCCACAAATTGATGTGACTGAGTATCCAGCCACAGAGAAGAGCAGAAAACAGTGAAATCATTTCCCCCTGACTCTGCTGTGCTGAATGTGAACATAAAAACTTGTTCGACTTACCCAAAATGACTCCTAGACTCTGTGACAGTAAAAGGATGTTTTATTATGTCTCTGCTGGATAGACAGGATGAAGATACAGGAGATGAAAAGGCAATAGGTTTTATTTGAAGTGCAAAAGCAAACGAAAATAAGGTGACAGGAAGATTCATCTGCCAGCTTTGGGAGTTGTGGAAAAAGAAGTATCCCTTTTCAAAGAGCTGTGCCAAAGGGGCTGCAAGAAATAGGTTTTGTCTGAAATAAAAAGACAATTAGCAAAAGCAAACAAGAGAGGCAGTAAACATGGTTTGACAAAAATACACAGACAGACAGACCGACACACACACACACACACACACACACGCGCACACACACACACACACACACACACACACATAAAGAGTGTGGGTGGATACAGCTGGTGGGCCTCGGCTCCTGCACCAGCACACCTGCCTCAACCCTAATCCTAAAAAAGAAAAAAAAAAAAAAAGTGATACCACAATAACTTTATCTAATGGTTGAAATTCAAGATACTTATACTGACCAAGAGCCAAGAGTGGTCCTGAAATTTTCAAAAACAATGGGGAAAATATCACAAAGTTCAAAACCCTGAATTGTAGAAGACCTTTTATATAATTCAATCTCAATTTTACTTTCACACATGCACAGATTGAATTTAAAGCAAGATTCAATTTTTTCCCAGTCTGTCATTTTGACACAAATGTTACACAACAAAATAACTTCTACATATGTACTGTACATATATTCTCATGATAAATTTGTATTTGCAATGCAAGTTTCCATAACCACTGCCATATATTCACTGTCCACTCACACTTCCAAAGGCCCTATAACTGTTTATGGTACCCATAGAGATAGCTTATCTCATCACAAATCAAACAGCACACCAAGTCCACAGGAACTTAGCAGCCATGACATCAGATAGATACTGTGTGTATCATCTGTGCAGCTCAAATTGCAGCATTTAGTCACAGAAAGACCTCACAAAGATACTCAGTTAACCCCTTAGTATTGTTACATTTAAGCAAGAACAGGGACCATGACAAACACTTTTTGTTACCCAGTTAAGTACAAAAATACAGAGAAATGTTGCTTTCGTAAAGGTTTGACATGATGTAACCATTTGCGCTGATACTCCCGAGTGTTAACAAACAAGAGAGACAAATGAGTTTGGTGAAACCTGAGCCTCCTTTCTTTAAACCTGAGGTACAGAGTAATGACTCTGATTCTCAGTAGACTTAGTAATCCCTCCATAGTTGAAAAAACCCCAGCGACCTAAAACTGAACTCAATTTTTAACTGTGCTCCCAGGCATGTGCTTTATTTAACCTTGCGTTAATAAAACAGAGCACTTTTTTACATTTTAATACACTGAGGTAAAACCAGCCAATAACAGTCAATGCATATCAGCAGGTCTTTTTATTTACTATCTTTACTTGCTGGTTGAACACCTAACCCACTTTTGTTTGTTTGGGAAAAGAGTGGTTATATAATAGTGTATGTGCTCTACATGCACAGCCCTTTATTCTTCTGTCTTGAGGCCCAATTCCGTTGGTGACACAAGTGATGATAGCCAGTAAGCACCCATTTCTGCATGCATGACGACTACATACAAGATCTCTGACTGTGTGTCCGCTCTCGCTGCCTGGGCCAGCACGCATGGCTGCCATGTTAAAGCCTGAGGCAAGCATGCACAGCACAAGAGCATGTTCATGTTATCTTTTGTGAAATCTGAATGTTTGCATTCTTTGTCTTTTTAAAACTGTAAGTACAACTATATCCAGCACCAGCCTAAAAACATGGAAAGAATGATTGAGATACAACAATGGATGCTGAGACATTTTACTTGGTGATGTGTAAGATGGGTGACATGAGCACTGACGCCAGAATAATGAAATATGGTATGCATCAGTCAATTCCAGTAAAGCACAACCAGCATTAGAGACACACTAAGCACTATTGCAAAAGCACCACTGTGGTGGATTGTTTAATCATATCAGTGAGCCTTATTGGACAAACAGTGGGGTTTTTGACGGTGGCTTTAACTACTGGACATGTGTAAAATTACCCTGCTCTACCTCCCTTAAGTTGTCATCTGCAATATGATGTCAAACAGTGGTATATATATATATATATATATATATATATATATATATATATATATACACACACACACACACACACACACACACACATATATATATATATATATGTATAGATATATAGATATATAGATATAGATGTATGTATGTGTGTGTGTGTGTATGTGTGTGTTTTGCCCAAAGCGGGAGGCATATTTCCGTTTAAGATGTGATAAGGCTACAAAAATGTTGAGCCATTAAAGCATGTTTATTTGGTGAAACTTTTTATTCCAAGTTACACTGAACGCACCACAAATGGGCGGAGCTTGTGTTGCCCAATAGAATGAAGCCTTCAAAGACACGTTTCCTACAACAGACATGTCAGCCTCTAGTTCATAGAAAACAACAGATTTTTTGCCTGTTTAACAATACTCGACCCAAATATGGTGAGTTTATACATTAAGTAGCTTAAAAGCGACTAATATCAGTGTATATTTCGCCTGACTTGGTTCTGAAACATAGTTAGGAGCTGTGCTAACAGCTGGCAGTGGGTCTCTGCTTCCTTCAATGATGGCACTGAAATATTTTGACTGACGGTTCACAACCTCCAAGTGAAACTGTTACATTTTATCATCGCAGGTTGTTTCTGATTCCCAGTCAGCAGTCACCTTTCTGCGTGTCAGAGGACCGCTGGAGTTCAAATGTCTGCTGGAAACCACAGATGGTATGTTCACGGACCTATACACACCTACTGGCTCTTTTACTTGTAGTGGTCGTTGAACTTCCACTAAAGTTGAGCTGTTGAATTCAGATCCCTAACTTCAGTGGAACTCTAATACCACAATGAGAAAATACTCAGGTACAGGAAAACTACTTAGCAAACAATGCCAGTATCATCTGTCTGTCTGTGTTTCTCCTTTCAGCTCCTCATACGCACAAAGTCATCAGGAGAACATTTGAGTCACTCCACTCTCAGGTGAAATCTGAATATTTTGTTCTGACCGTCTGCAACAGTCCTGTTTTCATTTGGCCAAACCAGAGTTTTAGTGCAACTCCCAAAGAAATTACTCCAGAAACACTATGTGAGGATTTACTCCAGTGGATGCAGTAAGTTTACTTCTAACTTCCTCATGGAGAAGTGTTGTTTGTATTCCTGTTCTATATTGTTACTCAAATTTTATACATATATTTTTATTCATTTCAGGACAGATGAACAAGAGAGTAGTGGCAAGAGATCTGTGAAAAAGAAGAATAAGAAGACTGCCACTGCAGTATGTGGATGTTTTGTTCAAACAGATGAAATATTGTTTTTGCAATATACTGTAATCAGATGTTACATACCTGGTTATGAAAAATTGCAGAACTAGACTTAAAATTTTACATCCCACCACAATATTTTGACAATGATTTGCACATTGGGTGTATTTTATGGTCTAAACCAGGCATAGTAAGTCGATTACTAAAAAGGGAAAAATGCACTTTGTAGTCATGTTGAAGTCTGCAGTGGGGCCTTTTTGTTAAAAACTACTATAAATTGATTTCTTTTCTGTATATTTTCTTGTTGAACTGATTGATAGTTTCACCTCTGAGTTTAAGGGTTTAATAATTATGCCGTGTTAATGTCGTCTAAGATTTTGTTCTCAGACTAAATTCACGCCTGTCATCTAGAATGTTATTAACTTTCGCCTGATGATGGAAGTGACAACAAAAGGAGGCCCTCTACCAGCCCCAGTCCTCGGCCGAAAAGTTCAACCGTCCCACTTTTTATCGGCAAGTCTTCCAATGGACTGCGTCATCCGCACCACCGGCAAATGCATCATCAAAGAGTATGTTGTTTCACATGAAAAAATCAACAACTCCTTATCAGAACATCATGATATCAGTGTTGAATGTTGTGTCAACTTCTCATGTGAGATTTGTCACTGGTGAGTTTTTATCCTGGTGTTGTAGTGCCTTTGAGCGCCTGTTGGAGGCGCTGAGTCATCAGCTCTGTGAGATGGAGAAAGTGATGCTCCAGCACATGAAGGGTAGGACTCTGTTGGTACCTGAGCCACTACACTTTCTGCTCCCCGAGCCAAAAGGATTTGTGACGGTGGTTTACCCATCAGGAGTGCCTGACGACCAGCTGGAGACACAGCGTAAGGTTAGAAATGTATTTTTTTTTCTCTTACACTGAGTTCTATCGTGGAATTTTAAGTGCTGATGCAGCAAAACAGTAAAATTAACAATGTGTACTGGAAGTTATTTAGCTCAGTATGATAACTTTGATTTTGACGTGTTGAAGGAGGGAATCCCTGAACCCTGAATTTAGACCTGTCTAGGTCCATGTCCTATTTATGATCAAAAAAGCCTGGTCCTAGTTCTGTTCTGCAACTTGTTCTGGTCTGCTTTGCCATATTACCATGTTCATTTGTTTGTTTGAATTTAGTGAATAAAGTTCTCAAAGGTTTGAACAGGTTTATTCAATATTGCAATCAAACAATAGCAAAGAAGAATGGATTGATAAATCCTGAAACGTGAAAGACTGGAGCCCCAAACCCACATCATTCTGATGAAAATTTTGTCCTGAACAGCCACTGTTTTTGGATTTAGCTTATGGTGCTTTCATGAATCACTAGTTAAAAAATGAAACGTCTTTGACATGTGATTTGTGTTTTATTTGTATAAGGTATTACATGAACAGTTTGAGCTGCCGGATGATCAGCCATTCTTTAGAAGAGCCAATGCTTACCACTTTCCCAATGAGCCCTACAAAGATGGTTACCTCCGTAACCCCCACCTGGTCCTCACAAATCCCAGTCTAGATGATGGAAAGGTAAAACAAAACTCAAGTCCTACTCTCTGTTTCTCTTTGAAGCACAGATATTGAAATTTACTCTGCATGGCTCTGAATCCATTTATTTAATGTTTCTGTTTGCATAAGGTGTACTTGGTTCAAGGCATCTACAGCTATCACCACTACATGCAGGACCACATGGACGACAACGGCTGGGGCTGTGCTTATCGCTCCTTACAGACTATCTGCTCCTGGTTCCAGCAGCAGGGCTACACAGAGAGGCCAGTGCCCACCCACAAGGAGATTCAACAGGTTGAGCAGTGTTCCTAAAGCTATGTCACATTATATTCCAAAAGACTTTGTTTTTACATAGGGGCTTCTTCTCTCCAGGCATTGGTGGATGTTGGGGACAAACAGAAATCCTTTGTTGGATCACGTCAGTGGATCGGATCCATTGAGGTTCAGGTTGTTCTCAACCAGCTGCTGGAGGTCACCTCGAGAATCATGTTTGTGAGGTGTGTAACGATGGTATCACTTTGTTTTAGGATTTTGACTCATCTTTTGATAATGTTTGTCATTTTTTAGTCAAGGTTCTGAGCTGGGATCAAAAGGCAGAGAACTGGCCAACCATTTCCTCACTGAAGGCACTCCCGTCATGATTGGTGAGCGAGATGTAAAACCTGCCCAAGCAATGTTACAAACCCTCCATTTTCTGAAGTGGAACTTACTGGGAGGAGTTTGCAGTTGGTTTTTAAGCAGTTTTGATTCAGTATCAATGACTCTACATGTCCCTCCTTGGAAAACTAGAACAAATGTTATTTTTAGTCTCTGTGACCTCTGTAACTGAGTCACATTCCAAAAGCTTCAAAGATATCAAAGGGGCTTGTTATCAAATGCAAACCCCTAGAGCCCAAAAAAGATTGTTGTTTGTACCCTTAAGATAATACATCTGTCTAACGAAAAATGCACAGCATTTAATTTGTTATACCACAAACAAATATGATCTTAAAAGTCATGATTTGCTCTTGAATGATGTTGCTGTTGATAAAATAGAAAGCAGCTTCAACTTAAGGGTCAAAGTTTGCAGAGGTGAGCACGACAAAAACTCTTTAGTACCTTTTACAAAGGCCATGATAAGCATTTACTATGTTTAAAGGCTGGCATATTTTCATGCTATGTCTTATTGTGTTGCAGGAGGGGGAGTTCTGGCTCACACAATTCTAGGTGTTGCATGGAGCGAGACGACTGGACAGATCCGTTATCTTATCTTAGACCCACATTACACCGGAGCAGAGGACATGCAGGTTATCACAGACAAGGTGATTGTTACAAGCACTGAAACCAGCTGCATTTATCTGTGAAAAAATATACATTTTTAGGTACAGTAGAGTGTTGAAAATGTTGATTTTATGTTTCACAGGGCTGGTGTGGCTGGAAAGGACCAGATTTCTGGGATCAAACTGCGTATTATAATCTGTGCTTGCCTCAAAGACCTAAAGTCATTTGAGTTCAGAGATTTAATTGTTTCTTCCTTTATCATTATGAAATATCAATATGAAAATGTGTGTCCACCATTGCAATTTCTCTTTCATGAATTCTTGTAATTGTTTCTATTTCTGTCAAATCTTAAAGTTCACAACTTTTAAGATTTGACCGTGTAACTTACTTAGTAAAATAGATATTGTTTTGTAATTATCGTAAAAATTTATGAAATACATTTATTTAGCACATTTTATATTGACTTTCAGTGTTTGAAAAAAAAATGAGATGCACATCACAATGCCCAAGTTCAAAAGATTTTTGTTGAAACACTTTAAAGGATTACCTCACCAGGACTCATGTCAGAAAAGGCTAGTTCTCAGAAGTAAACTTCTGAAATCTGCTTTGAAAAGCATTCTCTGCAGTACAGTTTATACAAAAATAAAACTGGCACAGAAGCTAATAAAATCACAGATTATGTAGAGGCCAGCTCAGCTGATTGCTCATGTATGATGCCAATGCCATGCTGTTTTCCTGTTGCTTGATGATTAAAATGAAATACAACAATTTAATTGTAACCTACATTATTAAATGAATATTACTTTCTGACTTGTATGGTGAACTTTGCCAGTAACATATTTTAGTAGATGGATTTTGGGGGTCTTAATTAATGAAACAGAAAATTTGTTTAGTAAAACTAAAGATCTCAGAGCATGTTTCATAGGTACACTGAAAAATTGTTGTTTAGTATTCATTCTCACATAAAACTATGACAGATGCAAAGGGCACTGTACACTTTTTTCCACTATTTTATATATAAACTCTGCAGGGATCTTCAATGAGTGAAATGGATACTTTCCTCCTCTCAGAATTCTTAATTCAATTTCAATGTAAAAATAATTAAAGCTCAGGCAGTAAGATCTCTGAAACTTCTTGCCTTTTTTGTGATTGCTTATATACTGGCTGATTGTTAGGAGCATGAGATTCCAGAAGACGTAACCCCATTCAAACCTCATCTTTACTCATCCCGTATTGGCATGCAAATTTCATGACAGTGACCAGACACAGGTTTATACGATGGATTCACCAAGGGACATGGGCATTTCATTAGTGTGTGTCAATTCTGGTTCTGACATTGTTGTTAAAAGAAAACCCGTGACAAATTGTAATTTCAGGGGACGCGCCTTCAGATAATCCCCTTTCTTGTTAAAGGGTTTGCAGTACTGGGAGCAGTTACTTTTGAATAAGATCCTTAAGGCTAAATTACATGACCTCTTATCTATGCTCCTTTCATTTCTAATTGTTAAATTGTTCAAATTAGTTAGACTTTTACTTAATACAGAGATGTCACTGCAATGAAATGTTTTTTTCTTGTTAATCTGAAGGTTTCCAATAGAGGCCTATGGAAAAAAACAACAATTACAACTCAACCTTTAACTTCTGTTCAGAACTACTAGCACTTCTAAAACCAGGAGTACACAACACATAATGAAATAAATCACAATAAGGGCAAAAAAATTGAAGGAAAGATTTAACATATCTATATATGCTCTTGTAGAGAGGAATATGATGAAAGCAATTCCTCACAACTCTGTTTTATGTTATACATGGTTCAACATTTGTGCAAACAGAGGCTGAATAAGCACTGTCTTTGTTGACTCAACATAGCAATTGAGATAGATACAGTTGTGCTCACGAGGCCAAGTCGACCCGCCATTGGCTACAGCAGAATAAAGTGAAGGTTTTGGAGTGGCCATCTCAGTTTCCTGACCTCAAAATCACAGAGTCACTCTGGCGAGATCTCAAACGTGCAATTCATGCAAGGCATCCCCGAGAATTTAATGGAACTAGAGGCTTTTTGCCAAGAAGAGTGAGCAGTTCCCCCATCTGAGAAAATAAAGACCCTCATACACAACTCCCACAAAAGACTACAAGCTGTCACTAATGTACACAGTATTAAGAACTGGGGTATGTAAACTTTTGATAAGGGTCATCTTTGTAGTTTCTGTTGTCATTATGGTTTAAAAAGCTTAAACACAGTTGTTTGTTAATAAATGGCTTCACCCAACCACTAACCATGAGTGAAAGAAAAGTTTTTGTCTTATCATTCGTATTCTCTGAAAAATGGCCAAGAAATCATAAATTCTACCAGGACATGTAGACTAAGTGCACAGCTGTATCTAAGTAACAGAGGTAGAAGGGGGTAGATGGTGGATAATTGTCAGATAACCATAACAACCTCATCAAAATGTTGTTGTAAACTCTTATTAAGTGTTGATGACTTCAATGGGTTATGCTTAGAAATACATCATTTGGATAATGTTATCATCCAACCTATCAAGGTGATGTGGTAACATAATTTCACACTGTCTTTCTCTTTCTTCAAATTCCTACAGTCTGCAAAGTTTGATTTCCCTTTTGATCTGTAACTTGTAACAACAACCACAAACTATTCTTCAAAAATATTTTCATATCCTGTCACACCTGCCTGTGAGGGGGTAAATTAAGAGGCTGGCAATAAAAAGGGATTTACCTTTGACTGCCCTCACATGCATCTTTGTTATCTGAAGACATCAGATTCATTGCCAGCCTGATGGCCTGACTTTCCAGGATCAAGATTGATTAACTCTTTTCCCACAATTCCCTCAGTTCTTCCCATACATCTTGCTTTCACTGGCCATCCTCTTGTACATCACAGTACAGTTATAAGGAAGAAACTAGGGTTAAAGAACTGCCCCTAACAAACCCAGATGATAATTATTGTCATTATATTATGTGTGTGTGTGTGTAAAACCAAGCAGCAACTTTGACTGACAGGAGATTTTTTCCATGACAGCATTCATTGGTAAGATGCAACATTAAAAATGTGCAACCTAATTTGGCTCCTATGTTCAAGTAGTTGGTTTGTTTGCCATCACAATTACAGATAGTGACAACAACATAATTAAAAGCAGAGACAGTAATAATGTGTGACATAATTTGGCTGCTATGGTATCAAAGCAAGTGTGTTTGCCACCACAATTACCTGTTGACAGAGACATTTTTTAATTTTGGTGAACAAAAAAAAAAAATCCCCATATCTGCATCTGGCAAAATCTGTGATAGTGCTTTTATTCAACTAGAAGGAAAACTTGTTATATCAGTTATGCTCAGGATGCATTAGATGTAATGATATTATGTCATCAGCTACACAGTCATGGCAGCATAATCAAACATTTCTGGAGGTCTACAGCCTGAGAAACATGTGAAACAGACTGGATGAGCATGTGCGCATTACTTCTTTAAAATGTAAACAACAGCAGCAGCCTGTGCGCATTATGATCTAAACAGATTATGTTGCTGTGATTGTCGGTTGCCTTGTAGATCTTATTTTGCATTGAAGACATATTCAGTCTCCCTCCTGCTTTTTGGTTTGTCTCATATACCACCAAAATACGACCAACCGCCTCAGAACTCCGCAACGCAGCAACCGTTGCCAGGAAGTGACGTTACCTAGTTACAAGCAGCGCCGTGAACAGACAGATATACCTTTGGGGCTCTGTTTACACGGCATCCCGCTAAAAACCCTCATGTTTTAAAAGCAGGAACGCTGTCCTTGTGTGCAAAGTACTCATCGTTTTTGAGGAAGATGTTCTTTTAACATCACACTGCATGTTTTGTGCCTCAGGTAAGCCGTGACTCTCATACAGCTAAAGTTAGCAAGCTAAACATGTCGGCTAGCCGTCAAACTTCACTTCATGCTTTACACATTTTTATGAGGGAGTATGCTTTTATTATTCTTACGTATCACTCCTTAGGATGTGGCATACTTATCTTAAACTCCATCTTGTCCAGCTGCCTTCAACCATCGAGCTGTATTTCCAGACGTTAAGCTGAAGATGTTTGGTTTGCTGTGCCATTATTTTGATTTTGGCATTAATCCATTTTAGACTGGGCTCTCATTAACGAAACAAAAAAAAGTTGTAACCTGGATTTAACTAAGCTAACAGGTACAAGCCTCCTATTCGATAATTACTGCATGAGTGATGATTTTTCAGCTGCCAACAAGTTTTTTAACCTCAACTGATGCAATGACTAACTCCTCATTTCTTTAACAACCATGGAGAAAGACACATCCTGTGGCCGTGGAAAATATGCTTGTTTGTTTAAGAAGGGACAAATCATTGGCATGCATCAAGCAGAGAAAACATCTAAGGAGATTGCAGAAACTACTAAAATTGGGTTAAACACTGTCCAACACATTGTTACAAACTGGAAAGAGGACCATCATCTTCTTGGAAGAAATGTGGTCAGAAAAATATCTTGAACTATCATGGTCGGTAAAGACTTAAATTCACATTGAAGACAAATAACAGTTGAGTATTTTAATAGGGGAAGTAAGAGCATTTCCACATGCACAATGCAAAGGTAACTCAAGGGATTGAAACTGAACAGCTTTGTAGCCTTAAGACAACCCAAATCAGTAAGGCTTACCGTAAAAAAAGGCTTCAGTTTGTTAGGGAGTATAAAGATTTGACTCTGGATGAGTCCAGATTTACCCTGTTTCAGAGTGATGGGCGCATCAGGTTAAGAAGAGAGACAGGCAAAGTGATGCACCCATCATGTCTAGTGCCTGCTGTACAAGGCTGATGATGATGATGCTATGATCTGGGGTTGCTTATCCAAGCTGACAGAAATAATGCCATAGCGAATGCAATCAAAACTAAAGGCGATCCAACTAAATATTCGTGTATGTGACCTTTTATTTGGTGGTGACTTTTCTTTTGGACCAGGCAGTGGACTTAGATCTTTTTTTTAATCAATTACTAGACATTTCAGGCAACCTTAATTGGTTTCCAGGCAACCCCACATGGGGTCTGGATCCTAAGGTTGAAAAACACAAGGGTTAAAAACTTAACTTGTATTGAAAAACATGCTGGTAGAGCAGTAGATGATTTATTGTTTAGAATTCAGCAGCATAACTTGTATCATCATTCTTTGTAAATGGTGTGAATTTTCTACCCTCTGTAAATAGTGCTATCTTTATTTTTATATTCCTAGTACTTCCGCTAAATTGCTAATTTCTAGCAATTTAGCATTTTCTACTAGCATTTTTTCTTATCCTATTTGTCGCATTTTTTTGCACTTGAAATGTTGTGAGCTGCTGTGATGTGGAAATTTCCCCCAGGGGGGATCAATAAAGAATATGCTATTTTTTTATTTTCACCTTTTACCCAACTGTGCTTACTGATGTTTTTTTTTTCACTGTCATGCAGTATCAGAGGTGTAAGGACCACTGCCATGTTTAACCCCAGCGAACTCGAGGGTGAAGTAGATCATTCATTTTTTGACAGTGACTGTGATTCTACCTGCCTCAGCAAAGATGCTGGAGACAGGACGATGAAATGCCTGAGAGGTGGAAAGGACAATCTAGCAGCTCAGGGGAAGCTAAATGGAAAACCCGAAAACGCAAAAGGTAAAGAACCCCCGAGGAGTGATGGGGCAACAATTCAACTGGCGCCAGTCAAGAGCATTGGCCACAACAGAGCGGAGGAGAAAGAAAACAGCTGTCAATCAACAGATGAAGAGAGGGACAAAGTGTCCAGTGTTTCTTGTAGTGTCAGCGGTTCAGAAACAGTAACCAGTGATAGTAGTGAAAGTGACACTGACTTGTACTCCAGAAGGCCAAACAGAATCATTATGACTTTGTCAGCTGAAGATAAAAAAACAAAAAATTTGTGCCAACAAAGTCCAAATAACACAGAAGAAGAAGAAGATCTGTCATCTAGTGTGAAACACCCTGCATCGAAAGGGAGAAATAAACAATCTCCTAAAAGACGGATAAGAAATCGACGCACAAAAAGTCTGTCTCCCTCTTCTACCGAGGCTGGCGTTGATGCTGACTCGGAAAGCTCCTGCAGCAGTGTCAAAGAGAGAAGCAGTTTA
This sequence comes from Thalassoma bifasciatum, assembly GCA_008086565.1. NCBI lineage: Eukaryota > Metazoa > Chordata > Actinopteri > Labriformes > Labridae > Thalassoma > Thalassoma bifasciatum. The sequence goes on from RPOG01000327.1 coordinate 322,827, forward strand.
GAGCTCCCCAGCCTTCCCAGGCCCAACAAATCTTCTCTATCCCCTGGAGTGAGGGGGACCCGAGTGGGCTCAGCAGGAGCCAGAGATGCACCCGTTGACCCCACAGAGGAGACAGAAGACACGGTAACAGATGTGAGCCCCCTCTCCTCCTCTGACTTCAGCCCTCAGCAGTCATTGGAACCTGAAGAGGCCAAAGAGGCAGCGCTTACACAGCACCAACAGCAGGAAGAGGAAAGTGTGCCCTCCAGTGGCCTCAGCACCACACAGCCAGATGAAGACTCTGATCAGGACAATGATGATTGTGAGTCTTTTTTAACCCTGTTTTTTTCAAAATGAAACAGTAAATACATGCAACATCTCATCACAAGCTAAGGCTGTTGTGTAGACAAAGGTTTCCCATATTCCCTGAAATTAAACATTATTTATCGGCCGGGAAATTCATTGGTAGTTAGTCTAAACACAATATTATCTGCTGCAAGATTCTAATTTTTCCCTTAGCCTTGTCCATTACTTTGCAAGGTTTTGATATCATACACTCTGTACACCAGGAACAAACACATTTCATTTATCTCATCTCTCCAGGAACTCAATGCAAAATGTAAATAATGATACTGAAAAGGATAGGGTAGTTGTGTTATTCTAAAAATGATTAGTTTATTGGTGACCACAGTAATTGTTTGTAAAATTTTAAGATACTGCAAAAAGTAATAACTTGTAACAACTCTCCGTGTCAACATCCAGGCTCCCTCAGCTCAGAGAGTCAGTTTGGAGGGAGAATGGTCCTCGTCCATCCTGGAGGAAGACACAGAAAAAACTATTCATTCACAAACGACCAGGTCCGAAGTATCGATCAAGAGAACCAGCGGCTTCTTCGGGAGCTTTCACGCCTCTCTCCAGCACCCAGACCAGGAAGTATGACAGGGAAGAAAACTCATTCAGCCACTAACTCACTGCCCATTCGCCTCTCTCACAGCGCACTTAACAGGCAGCGGGAGCAACAACGCATCGAGAGGGAAAACCTGGTGAGAATCTTAATGAATATTACAGAAAATCTCTTAGTTTTGAATCTTAATTTGAGCTGAAGCTTCATGGCTTGGGCTATGGTTACTCACCCACAACACTTAACATAAACTGCATCAAGTCTCTATTACAAGTTGTAGGTTTAGGACTTTACCGTAAGATGTTTGGGATTTGATTAGAAAAAGCTTTTACTCTTGTTTGCACAGTCGGACCATGGACTGTAAAAAATATGGCCACTATCTCACTCAGCTTGAAGTGAGCCCACCACAAAAACGGCTCCCCCTGGTGACTGTCTGCAGTAGAGGTCTAAAACTCGCGCTGGTCACTGAAGGGTCACATTTTACAATGATTGACAACTACAGGTCTTGTGTGGGGTTTTTTTGTTTTTTTTTTAAGAATAGTGAGATACTAGAGAGCCAAGAAGAGATATGACTTTGAAAGAAAAAAATATATATTTATTTTTGTTACCCTACAATGGTAAAAGGGCAGAGCCATGCTGTCTGTTCTGTAGATGGTCTATAAGTAGGACTGGTTTCACTTCTGAGGCATACATGAAACAGGCAACAGGTCTGCATTGGTGCCAGATGCTTGTATGTAATTTGATTTCTTAATGCCATACCCCCATCGGTATTATATAGATTTTTATAGAATTCACATTTTGTTTTTTAATTATTACCCCATATGTTTGAATTTATCAAGTTTTCAGAGAGGATTGTAAACAAACATTCAGCTCACAAAGCACTGCAGAGACTTAACACAGAAGTCGAACACTTAAGATGCCCGTAAAAAGTTTTAGAAACCAAAGTGTGTGCTACTTTCTGCAGGAAAAAAAAAGATGAAAGGTTTTTTTTATCTTCTGTTAGGATACTTGTGTGAAATTCAGTTGTAAGAAGCCTGCTCAGAATAAGAGTGCTTCCTCTGAAAGCAGACACGGATTGACTTGGACAGATGGCAGCAGGTGGCAGACTTGCAGCAGCGCCACAGAGTGACATTAGACAGTTCAGCCTGTTCTGCTTTAGCCTCTCACCCCAGTATCTAAACTCTACTTGACCAGGTTGTGAATGTTATATAGAGCCAGTGTCTTTGAAATGTTTCAAGACGTAACTCACAATCATCAGAGTCCAGCCGTCTCTCTCGTATAAGATGTCTCTGAAGTACCAGATAACTTTGAATATTTTCTGCACTGATTTTGATATGTTCATTATTGATATGTTTTCTTTTTTCTAAGCAAAGATTGGGATTGTTGTGGGGAATGTGCTTCTATCTTTTGAAGGACAGACTGTTCTTTTTCAGAGTTTCATCTCTGTGTTGTCAGGAGTGCTCTTCTGTGCCTTGTCTATTCTTAGAGTGAAGTAATTGAATCTGCCGTGTGATCTATGTGTATCCATCCCACACATCACCGTGTAAGACACAAGACAGCAAAATTCTTACAGCATCAAGAGTGGTCAATACCACAAACAGAGTTAAATTTGTATCAGTGCTGTTTCTTTTATTCAGAAGTCTGAATTTTGTGTGAAGAGATTTTTTAAGTATTTGTTGAAAAGGAAGGAAGTGTTTACTTTGGCTACAAACAACACAGAACCTCAGCACAGCAAACGTGGAAGTGTGACTGCATATCTAACATCCAGCCACTTCCTTACACACCAGGGCTGAATGATTTGGACACATACTCTAACTGTGATTATTTTTCCCTATATTGCAATTGGGATTTGATGTGTGATTATCTTTGGGTTCACAACAAAATACTCTTAATTGATATAAATAACTTAAAAAAGAGTTATCTGAGTCATATGGCAAATTTGATATCACTTGTTATATTCACAAGGGTAATCCTTTTTTTCTATTCTCATTTTTAATAAGAAGAACGATTTTTGTTGCAAAGAAAAACACACACAAAAGAAACTCTGTTTATATATACAGGTACATCTAAAAAAAAATTAGAATACTATGAAAAAGTCCAGTATTTTTGGCCACTCATTTCAGAAAGTGAACCCCAGATATTATATGAATTCATTGTACACAGAGGGAATTATTTCAAGCTTTTTCTTCTTGAAATGTTGATGATCATGGCTTACAGATAATGAAAACCCCAAATTCAGCGTCTCAGAAATTTAGAAAATTACGTAAGCTCAATTAAAAAGATGTTTCATAATAAAATGCCAGACTTCTGAATAGTATGTTCACTTCTAAGCACTTAATACCATATTTGCTGACTGTTTTTGCACATTTTAGTCACTTTTCACTCTTTTTTGTCACTGTTGGACCATTCTTTTGCTACTTTCTGTCTATTTTCCAAGTAGTCTTTCAATGTTTGCCAATTTTTGGTGCTTTTTGACATATTTACCATCTTACGCTTATTTTTACGGCTATTTTTTTTCTCTCTTTTTTTTGCAGTTTTGCCACTTTTCACCACTTAGATTGTTTCTGTTGCAAAGTTAGTTTTTAGCTATTTGACTCTTTGGTTGAGCAGGGTTAAGTAACACCAGTGTAGAGCATAAAATATATAATGCAAAAAATTATATCTTGTATTGTGACACATTAGAGATTATAAAACTGTAGCACTGTCAGCGATTAGAATATTACAGAAGGCTAAAATGCTTTCATCTGATTTGTGATTAATTGCCCGGCCTAACATACAAGACTCTACAATTCCAAACTTGTGCTTGAAATTTAAGATGCGTTTTTAGATTTGATGTCAAATTCTGGCCTACAACACACTTGTATGCATGATGGGTTGCTCATTATGATGCACTGTATTTCCTCAGCCATGATTGGCTTCCACAATAAGCTTTCATCATAATCTCATTTATACTCACCAGGTTGAACTCTTTTTTTTGTTTTTCAGGCGTTCCTGAAGAGGCTGGAGTCAGTCAAACCTACACCTGGGCTAAAGCGCTCACAGCAACTGGCAGACTACCAGCAACAGATTTCATACCTGGGAGGTCCTTCTTACGTATGTTTGTCCACAACAAAGGAGAGGTCTGCCACCAAGACACCTTCAGGTTAGTGACTCATTGGTATTAAAATATAATGTAATCAACGTGAAAATCTGCTCATCTGAAGTATGCCTTGTATGTGGATATCACTGAAAGCACCCTGTAAAGCATTTGCACAGCCAAAAAGCATGTGTGCACTCAGCCCTAGCAGACTATTCCTTCAGATGAGAACACAGTGACACCAGCAGGAGTGTGTAGTTATTTTCTAACAGCCCGGTGTTGTTTGTATGCGATCATTTAACCGAGATAAACAAAGATGATCAGCATGTGGCGCTGCACTGCTATGCTGCTGTCAGATTGAAGGCTTCAGATTTATCACACATTATCTGACCTGCTGCTGTGAGATGGCTGCAGAGATTTGATTAACAGAAGGAGCTAAATGTCAGACAGTAAAAAAACAGCTGTGGATGATGACAGAAAGCCTGTACCAATCATCCATTCATGAGCTTGTGTTCTTCTTGGTGCTAAGCCTTTTTTATGTCTATTCAGATAACTATAATGGTTTTGAATTATTCTTGAAAGTCTCATATTTTTTCATGCATTTATTTTCTGGGTTTGATAGTCAAAAATTAATCTCGCTTGCCTAGTGGTTACTGAAATGCTGAAAACTAAATAAAAGTCATATCCTCATCTGTAATCTGTCTGTTGTCAACACCAGCAGGTCACAGGCCGGTCAGTTCAGTCCATCGCAGCACCAGACCAGTTTCCACCGGCACTGACTCCAGAAACACACCAAGGTCCAAAAAACCAAGCTCAGCACGGCCTGCTTGGTGCTGACAACTCTGCAGTCATCTGATCTATAATAAAACAATGCCTCTAGTTCACATAGATCTTTACTGGCTCTCTTTCTTTACCAGAGGGTCAACCTTACAGGAAGCAAACTCATGGAGCTCTTATACATGCTGTATCTTTAGCTTATAGCCTAAATTTGTATTTGCTTTATATTGTCAGAACAATCAATTACAAAGGTATTTGTTGCTGAAATACCACAAATTATGCTCGAAGATAAGCCATTGTAAGATAGTTATATTATTTCTGGTCTTTGAATACTGCAGTAACTCCCCCAAACTGCAAGCAGCTGCCTTAAGGATTTACGTTTAAAGTAGGAGACACAAAGTGATAATCTCTGACTCTGTTTACATTAAACTGGCAAGTTTTTTTGTTGACACTTTTACCTTTACATTTTCTTAATGTTATGTGATAAATATTATGCTCAGAAATGATGAAATAAACGTTTGAATATTATTTTGGTGGTGTTCATATTTTGTTCCTTCTGAAAAGAAAGATGTTTATATCATGAGTAGGCAATGATATACACTGCCTGGCTAGAAAAAAAGTTGCCAAAGAAAAAAACAGCCACACACTCCTAATATTTTGTTGGTTTGCCTTAAGCTTTGATAACAGTAAGCATTTGTCGTGTCCTTTTTTAGATAAGCTTAGATAAGCAACCCCAGATCACAGCACTGCCTCCACAGGCTTGTACAGTTGGCACTGGGCACCACTGCACCTGCCTCTCTTCTTACCCTGATGTGCCCATCACTCTGGAACAGGGTAAATATGAACTCATCAGACCACATGACCTTTCATTCTTCCAGAGTCCAATCTTCATTCATCCCATGCAAACTTCAGTTTTTCCTTTTCCCCTTGCCTGGTTATAGCTGTTCAATCCATTGAGTTTCCTTTGCATTGTGGAAATGCTCTTACTTTCACTGCTAAATATACTTCTGAGTTCTCCGATTTGATTTGATTTGATTTGATTTGATTTGACCAAACGTTTAAGTGAAAGCCGACGACGATAATTCAGGATATTTTTCGACCACATTTCTTCCTGGAAGACGATGGTTTCCCACCACCAATTTTCAATAATTTGTTGTACACTTCTTGATCCAATTTTAGTAGTTTCTGCAATCTCCTTAGATGTTTTCTCTGCTTGATGCATGTTAATGATTTGACCCTTCTTAAACAGACGTACATCTTTTCCACGACCACAGGATAAGTCTTTTGCCATGGTTATAAAAGAAGTGAGAAGTTACTCATTGCATCAGCTGGGCTTAAATAACTTGACAGCCAGCTGAAAGATTAACACCCATGCAGTAATTTCCAATTGGAGGCTTTTACCTGTTTGCTTAGTTAAATGCAGGCGCTGACATTTTTGTCTAGCTAAGTAGTGTATTTTACAACTAACAAAAAAAGGTATGAGGACAAAAATCGTGTTGTGATATGAAAAATTAAAGAATGAATTCATATGTCGATGGTTGTCTTGTTCACGGAGTGGCTCCATTTTTGGGCCCAGATAGACTAAAGTAACCTGCTGAGAGAGAGGAACACAAAGGAGCCAGATACATGCATGTTTCACGTTGGCTGAGAGGTAACAGTATTAGCAGAATGTGCACAGTGAAGATCGGACTGTTAAGACTTATGAATCTTTATTCTTAGTAAAATTAAGTGTGAGATAAGACACATGGGTAAGAGAGCTCACAGAACATAACTTCTTACTGACTAACACGAGGAGGTTGGTTGTGATGTCATCATTTGCGTCATCACAACGTCTCCAGTGAACAACCTGCTTGACTTATTGTGCGTTTTGGCACGTTGTAGATGGGAGGTGTATGTACAGATATCTGGGGAGGCACGTGAACCTGGATGAGATAAACGTAGCCTACCTGTCCAGGGCAATCTCAGAGGGGAAAATGCCCGCATTACAATTCACCACAAGCTGTTATCACTCTATCACAAGAATTAAGACTTAATCAAAGCGTAGGGTTTCCTTGGGGGACTGGGAAATGAGAAAAGTTTTTTATGTGAACTTTTTGATCTCGTCGTACAGCACCAACACGAAGGCACCGCCCATTCCTCTGATCACGTTGGACCAGGCGCCCTTGAAGAAGGCTTTTCCACCCTCGTCCTTCATAATCTTCCTCCAGCAGTCGATTGTGCCCTTGTACATGATGTCAGCTGTAGAAATGGAGACAAGAGAGTGATGCCCAGAGCGTAGAAAGCGCATGCGTAATTGCGCAACAAAATGGTTTTAAAAGCATGAGTGCGTCTTACCTCCTTTGCGTCCAGACTGCATCATCATACGACGTCTGACGGTGTCGAATGGATATGAAATGATGCCTGCAGCGGCGGTGACAGTCTGAGCAATCATCCAGCTGACGACGATGTGCGTGTTTTTGGGATCTGGCAGCATACCTGCATGAGAGAACAGGTTAGGTTACGACCCTGAATACACACAGTGATATGACATAGTGAAGATGACGTTCGCCCAGGTGTGCGCACCTTTAGCTGTGTCGAAGCATCCGAAGTAGGCTGCTCTGTAGATGATGATACCCTGCACTGACACATTGAAGCCCAGGTAGAGACCCTTGATGCCATCGGTTTTGAAGATCTTTGAGATACAGTTTCCAAGACCGGTGAATTCTCTCTCCGCTGGGCCTTTTCCGATGTCGGCAGCGAGTCTTGTTCTGGCGAAGTCCAGGGGATACACGAAGCAGAGGGATGTCGCACCAGCGGCACCACCAGATGCCAGGTTACCGGCGAAGTAACGCCAAAACTGTGTCTTTTGATCTACGCCGCCGAGGAACAGCTTCTTGTACTTGTCTTTGAAGGCGAAGTTGAGAGCTTGGGTGGGGAAGTAACGGATCACGTTGGCCAGGTTGCCTCTCCAGAAGGAGATGACGCCCTGCTCCTTGGGGATCCTCACTACACAGTCAATGATTCCCTTGTACTGCATCTCTGCGGTGATCTGTTTGCTGGCATGCTGGACCTACAGTCAAAGACAGTAACAAAATATTCAGAGACACAGACTTGTGTAACTATCATACAATTTGATGAGTCCCCACTTAGTGCAATAAATCCATTGAATAATTTTATGAGGAAATTAAAGAATAATATTCCATATATCAGTTTCAGTGCTTATTTGTATTTCCATAAAGTCTTCTTGAGTGTTTGAAGTTTCCTGTCTTGGCATTTCTGCGTGTAGTTGTAAGCCTGGCAGTGGACACTCCTGTTACTTGAGAATCAGCCTCGTATTAAATTACATGCTTCAAGTTAAATTTAGCAATTCAGTTCCAACAAATATTAAGCAGTCATGTGCAATAAAGAAAAAGAAGACTTTATTAAAGTATCAGTAGCTCTTAAGGGTCAATTATTTTCACTTTTATTGTCTATTATTAGCAATAACTCGTCTCAGCACCAGCACGGAAAAGTCCTGTGCGTAAAACCATCTCCACATTGACGCAAGACCTCTCACGTGCCCCCTGACATTATGCACCTGACCATATGAACTCACAAAGTGCAGAGCTGGATGTTTCGTAAATAAAAATGCGTAAACTTTTATATTTGAATTTTTGGTACATCAGTAACCCAACATTTACGCACACTTTACGCACAACATATTAACACAATGCTACTCTTTGTGCAGCAATTAAGTCAACGATTTTACCTGAAGCAACAACTTGACTCTCTCAATAGGAGCGACAGCTGTTTTGGAGATGGCAGCGGCAATACCACCTGCCAAAAAGTCCTTCAAGAAACTGACCACCGCGTCCGACATAGTTGCAAACTCTGAGACCCCCCTGTCTGTTTCAAACTTGAACGAGGTCCTCCAAGGAAACCCAACGCCCCTCCAAGTGGACGAGGCCCCCTCATCTGCCCTTATATATCAGCGGCATTTATCGCGAGAATTTTGAGTGATGGATTAGTATTTTGTCGAACAGTCTAACGAGGTTGGATAAATATCCGAGGTTAAAGTTCAAGACGTGCGCCATGTTCCCCAAAATATGAATAGCAGACCAAGCCGGGGACGTTTAAAGGACACAATATTTGTAGTTTACTCATTATTACAACACTTATTCAATTGCAATTAATTCAAATTCTAGTTGTGTTATGGCCTTTACTTTTACGACTGCTAGTTAATTGTCACCATATCCATGATCTCTACAGGGGTTAAACTTGTTATAGAAAGTCTATGGATTAATAATGAATTTTGTTTTATAATCTGCCAAATACAATAATCTATGATGCACAGTTTATTGTTATCTTACAGAGGATAGCTTTCTTTTCTGAAAATTTGCAACCTCTGTGTCCGTTTAACTTAAGAAGAAACAATGGATTCAGAAAAAAAATAAATTTTAACTTTCTCTTGTAATACCAAAATAGAGACCCTAAAGCCAACAAGCAATTCGAGCTTGTTTTCACCAAACTAACAAAGATGTCCCTGTCATTAGAGGTCAAATTTTTGGGTCATTTTCTTTCAAAGGAAAGCAAAACAAAAGAAAAAACAGATTTGATTAAAACAACACTGATATTTGATTTTACATCAATTTTTTTCTGGATGGATTTTTGTTTTTCGTCCACTGTCTATTTTGCAGAACATTCATTTCTGGCACCTGTTGAGAAAGCTCGTGTCAAGTTTACGCAAGGCAGAGCGGAAACGTCACATGTCCTTTCAAAACAACAGCCTGAAAACTCTAATAGATTGAAACATTTTATGAGGAGGAGCTTTTGAATACATGTAATTCTGCTTCTTTTGACCTCTGAAAAACAGAAGTACACTGTGTGAGCAGTTGTGGCACGGCAGAAGTGGCGCGATCTATTTATGATCCCTGCACTCTTACTGTTGGCTTAGTTTTGTTGCGCCATAAAGACGCTGCGTCTAACGAACATCAGCTTCCTGTTTCGTTGGCCGTCAAAACCATATGACTGAAAGAAATCAATATCCCTCATAACCTGAAATGCTCATGAGCCCATTCCCGCCGGTTCAGAAGATTAAAATAATAACTGGCCTCGTTGATATTTTTTGTGGCCCATTAAGTCCAAATTTTGGGATAAAAAGTGAAAACTTTGTCTTGTCCAGTTTGGGTTTTTAACTATAAAAAGAGGCTGTTTATCTCAAAATGTTGACATATTTTCTCCCAAAGTAAGACGTTTCTATCTTGAAAATTGACTTATGTAAGAATTTTCACTTTATATCTCAGAATTTTGCTTCTTTTGTCTCAAAATTTCGACTTTTTATACCAAAATTTTGCATTCTATTCCCAAATTTTGACTCATCTCAAAATTTTAAATTTGTATAGGCTGAAAAAAACCACAATAAAACTAAGTTCTTATTAATTCTTTTAACTGGCGAAAGTGGGTTTCCATAATTTTATGGTACAAAAAGATTTTATAAAAATAAAAATATCCACTCTACATCTCAAAATTGGACCTATCTAAATTTGACTTTTATCTCAAATTTCAACTTCCCATCCCAGAATTTAGACGGTTTTTTTCCTCAGAATTTTGACTATGTATCTCAAAATTTTAACTCTTTATTGGCCAAAAAAGTCTTAATCAGGCCAAGTCATTGTTCAAATTTTTTAAGTAATGGACTTCCATAAATGTTAGCCAAAAACCAACCAACAAAAAAAAAATGAATAAAAAATAGACAGGTAGATCAATAAAGGTTGTTTTGCTACTAAATGACAGTGGCCTCTCAAATAGCCTCAATAACTGAAGCTTTTTGGGGGGGATTTTTGGGCACCAGTTGCTCCACAAACCAGAAAACAGGAGTTTCTCCTAACAACAGTAAAAACCCGCAAACTTCCGAGACATTTATCCCCTCAAGCAACAAGCACTAATTTGGTTTGTTTCTTTGTGCAAGCAACAGCTTATTACACTCAAAAAGAAAAATAATAGGAGAATATTTTCCAGTCACTTTCTCCTCACTGACCCTTAACAGATCATGACCACTTGATGGCGCTGTTTTACTATGTTGATCCATGAGCAAGAGGGCAAAATTTGAACTTATTAGGGCTGGGTTTATTACAGTGTTCTCATAATAACAAATTACTGTACTGTTCACAAAAACAAGATTTGTAAATGCCTATGAACTAATTTTGTTTGACCCGTAAATCATATAACAGGTGTACAGAAATGTACAAAGCAAAGTCTTCCTATTGTTCCCATCCATCTTTGTGGTTATGCTTTATCGCCTCCATATGTCTGCATTCCTCCTGGCAGTCAGTGGGTGGCAGTAAAGAGCTGAAGTTACAGTGACGAGCATCACTTACATCCCCAGAGTCTGATCGTGGTACCCAGTGAAACAGGTGCTTTAACTCATCTACTCCACACCCCACTTACAACAATACAAATAATGCAACACTTTGCTTATTCCCTATGGAGAATAATCTTAAGTAGCCCAAACAGGGGGGTCAGAGGTCAGGCTGTGACCAAGGGGCTGCTTCAGGATCTGGTTTACTTTGGTGCTTCAGTTACGCAGATGCTGGCTGAAACTAGGGGCTTGCACCTGCTCGTCAGCAAGCACATTTTGTAGTTTTTGCAGTTTCACAAGTTTTACTAAATACTTGAAGATTTTTTTAAACATGGAAAATGAAAAAAGTATCCTCACTCTTAATTTTCAGGAACTTCACACATTTATTTATTTTTAAATTCTGTTTCATTAAATTCAACAGTTAAATTCTCACATTTCAAATAGCAATGCATATTGAAACTTCCTTGAAAAATACCCCCTATCATAAAATTAACATGAACTAAATAAGTTTATGAAGGTTATGGATACTTGATGTGGATTGAAGGGGTTTAGTTTTCCTCATATGCCTTATTATTATACACATTTTAGATATATTTTTCCATATAAGTCTCACCTACTTGCCCCAAAGTATCTGAGAATTTGAAAAAATCACTTGCTTTAGTGGACGTGATGCAACTTGTGTGAGCAACTTGTCTAAGATAAAGCCGTGATGCCTTGTTTGCTGCCGTTGAACTCTTTTTGGTACTGTTATTTAAATCTGATCTAGATTTGCTAAAGTCGTTGCTCAGTAACCTTGGATGGAGGGAGGGGTCATGGAGGGGGCGAGGGCCTGGATTTGCATTTTGAGTATGAAGAGCTGCAGGTGTCAGACAGTCAGACCCCCGCCATACACACACAAATGCGCACACACCCATACACAGAGCCGTTACGCACAGCTCTGACACCAATACAGTCACTGATTTTATCTCTCAAGAAGCAACTGTGACAGACATTTTTTTATTCCCATGGTCCCCTACTGTCTCAGACCTTAAATCTTTGACCAGCAGAGACTGAAAGATAATGGAGATTAAGAATGTCAGACAGGGTTAAAACCACAGATACTAAGGTCAAAACTCGACAGCATGGGACCGCTTCTGACTCTGGCTTATGATTTATACTGAGCCTCTATGTCCTATATAGGTAATGGCTTTTACTCAGTAAAATATCAGTGATGAATATGAAAACCTAGAAAAGCGAAGTCAGCACTGGTGCCTCTCAGTGAGCTATGGACGCAAAAAAGACCCTGGGTGAACTCAATGATTATGTCTTTACAGTTAATATAATGTCTGAAACCAATGCTGATAAATATAATGGATTCTAAATGCTAAACAGATTTGTATTCGTTTCACTCGGTTGTTCATTTAAATTGAGTCACTGCTGCATTTCAATACTGCAGGTATTCTGTGTGTATCTTCATGGCAACAAATTCTGAGAACTTCAAAGTCATCTCTTTAATTTTTTTTTGCCAAAATGTACTCCATTAACCTCCTTGCTCAACTCATCATGTGTCTTAAAAATGATGTATAACAAATATAGTTTGTCAAAAATAAAATAAATAGCCTGACTAATTCTGCTTGTATGATCAGAAAACTTGAAATGTTAACAAAAGGGAGAAAGGTCCTTTTAGAAATGTAAAGGGTGTTTTAATATGTCTAGCTTATACTGCATACAAAACCACATGTATCTAATATGCACCGTATTACAAGCAGCGTGATCCAGCAGAACAAAAGAGCCACGTACCAACAAAAGCTCGGTTCCCTCCTAAAAGGAGATCATATTGGCTGTTTATTCCTTCACAATGCTCGATCCCATGAGTCTCCTGTTTAAAGTCAAAATCTTGAGCCAATCCTCTTCCCTCAAATCCAACAGGCTGGGATACACACTGAGTCAGACACAGAGCGTCCAGAGCATAGAGAGAGGAAGATTATTTAAGTGTTTCCCTTCTCCTCTTTGGTGCCATCACTGGCTTTTGACCTGTTTTTAGAAACTTTAAAGAGGCTAACAGGGGCCACTATGAAGGGAAAGCTGCTCTGTGTTTGTGACTAGGGGAGGAAAACCTTATGACGTTTCATACCCAGGGTAGGGCCACTCCCGGACAAAATGAACGAATGGAGACACATACACACACGTATGTGAACAGGCTGCTGATGAGAACAAGGAGAAATCTCCATGACCAATCAGGGAAACCTGATGATAAACAGCTCATGGGGGGGTGAAGAGTGAGAAGCCTCACAGAGAGGGAAAGGCTTTAGGATAAGAGGTTCATGGTGACGAGAATTTGGGTAAAGAACGGGATTTAAAGTGTCGAGGTGAAAAAAGGAGAGTGTGGTTGGAAGAGGAGGAGGTGAGCAAGTCTAAAAGCTCATGATTTGGGTGGGATCTTTTCACATTTTTAAATCATGATGTGGTTGACAGTCTGATGCTGGAATGGAATTACTTCACTACACTGCACTACACTACACTACACTATACTATACTACACTATGCTACACTATAATAAACTGTAGTACACTATACTTAACTATACTGTACTAAACTATATTACATTATACCACACTACACTACACTAAACTATACTACACTATACTAAACTAAACAGCACTACACTACACTATACTATACTACACTATGCAATACTACACTACACTACAATAAACTGTAGTACACGATACCAAACTATACTGTACAAAGCTATACTACACTACACCACACTATACCAAACTAGACTATACTTCACTCAGCTATACTACACTATACTAAACTATGCTATACTGCACAATAGTAAACTACACTATGTGATGCTACACTGTAATATACAAACCTGTACTACACTAAACTACACTACACTACACTATACTCAACTATGCTAAACAATGCTACACTATACAATGCTATACTACGCTACACTCAACTATACTTCACCATACTACGCTATACTCCACTATACTCCACTATACTCCACCATACTCCGCTATACTCTACTATACTCCGCTATACTCCACCATACTCCCCAATACGCCACTATAGTGTTGTAAAGTGGAGAAAAGCGGAGTATTTTCAGTATAGTGGAGTACAGTGGAGAAAAAGTGGAGTATTTTTGAATATAGCGGAGTATAGCGGAGTAAAATGTTGAATAGCCGAGTACTGCAGAGTATAGTGTGAGTATAGCTGAGTATAGCGGAGTATAGTGGAGTGTGGCGGAGTATGGTGGAGTATAGCGGGGTATTGCGGAGTATAGCGGTGTATGGTGGAGTATTTTTGAGTATAGCGGAGTATAGTGGTGAATAGCGGATTACAGTGGAGTACAGCGGAGTATAGTGGTGAATAGTGGAGTATAGTGGAGTATAGTGGAGTGTTTTTGAGTATAGCGGAGTGTAGCGGAGTACAGTAGAGCATAGCGGAGTATAGTGGAGTATAGTGGAGTATAGCAGAGTGTAGAGTACTACACTACACTATACTGTACTGCACTATGCTATATACTACACTGCACAATACTCAACTGTACTGTACTAAACTTAACCACACTATACTGCACTAAAACTATACTAAACTATACTACACTATACAAAGTTCTACTATACAATAGTATACTTAACTGTACTACACTATACTAACCTATACTTTACTATACTAAACTATACTACACTATGCTATACCACTTCAGTTGGTTGGTCCTTGCACACATGGATAAGTCAGAGTAATAAAGAGCTGTTACTTGACTTCTTTACAAACACAAGCTGATCTAATTTTAATCAATCAATTCAGGTCTCTTCAGATTAGGGTATGGAAATAATTTATTTTTCAATTTAAGTGCATAGATGTAAAGTTTTGCTGGGTCTGCTTCTGTTACCGAGGTCTCCAGGGTTTTCAGATTTAGTGTGGGTCAATGTTTAAACTTTGGCTGAGAGGTTTGTGCTATGAAGCTGCAGTGCCGGCAGCCTCTTTCACAGATTAAAATCCCTAAATTGGATAAATTAGACAAAGTAAACTTTGCTTTAAGTCCATTTTCAGGGTTTAGTTAGGCTGTAGGAGGAGAATGATTGGGATTACTTCACAAGTATAAAGAGTCAGACTGGGGACGTGCCACCAGCTTTTTATTTTGGATTTCTGGCTTTGTTTCCAATGAATCAAGTACATCCTGAGGTGAAATAACAGCTCCATAATGCACACTTAATGTGGCTTTTTATGATAAGTATTTAAATAGTTTTATGTGTGTTGTATGTGAATATAGTATCTCTAAATTGGATATTTCAAGAATCACAAAATGTGTCAGATATATTCTCTGATTGTCTTTCTTGTGCATTTTATATCCAGGTGCACAAGAGTTAATACAGCCAAGATATTTGTATATTGACCTCTGTGACACAACCTGAGGTCAGACAAAAACTTCATTTCTTAGCAGCTTCTGTCACCTTCCTCTACTTTGTTTTCTTTGGATCAAAGTGTAGGAGGTTTTAACTAGCAGCACTTTTCTCTACCTCACAATTAAGGAATTCCACTAAGACCAGTGGTCTCCCAAGACAAACTAATCATTGTGGAGGAGTAATATACTTGGAGCACCCTCAAGATGATGGTACCTCTTGGGTAAGTGTGGGCACTTCATTCTCACATCCTCCATTCCTCTGATAAAGACCACCTCTTCAAACCTCAGAGCCATTTAAGACGGACTCTGAACCCTCTCAACGGCTCAGAGTCCCGAATTAGCAGGGTCATTTTAGCTGTAACAAAAATCTCATCTAGGATTAGAGTGAGTAATGAGGAGACTGGTCAACAGTTTTGGCCTGTAGTGCCTCTATTGTGCAGTAGAGCCGGTGTTTATGTAAATGTATTGGTTTTATCATGAACATTATGTTGTGAAGCATCTGTAGAGAGCACATCTTTAATGATATTGTTTTGCTCAAAATAGAAACACTAAAACATGAAGAATATAGGGTGAAAAAAGGCCCTAGAGAGTATATCTGTTTATTTCATTGAAAAAAGCCCTGACTCAGATGCTTTGAATAAAGAAGAAATGATACTAAAACACTACCTCTTGCCAAATTATCTATAAAATCATAAAGTTTAGGTAACAACAGTTAATAGTTTTGCTTTTCTGGCAAAAAAGCATGAAAAAGTTTTGGTGAAAGTAATTTTACCCCAAAAATATGCATGGTAGATAAAATATAATATAATATCCTATGTACAGATTTAGCAAGTAAACAGAATGGACTGTATACCTTTAGACTATCAGCTACAGTGCAAAAAAAAAAAGGGTAAATGCACATATACAAAGGTGTTAGGTGCAATCTACAGTTGTATTCAGACATGTGTAAAATTTTTGAAAATTTACAGAAGGAGTATTTAAAATAATGAGTAAAAGCATCTAAAGGGGAAGATGGGGAATGATTCTTAAGATGAGAACAGTAGAGACATCCAAATCTGTTGAGTTAGTTGGAAGCAATAATGTTAAGTTCAACTTGGTTGACCCTAAAATCATTTCTTTAGACTAATTTAATACATTCACATGGAAAGAGATGAAAAACTAAATTTAATCAGTCTTTCCTTTTTTTTAAAGATTGTACCTCCATTTACGTGTGACTGTGATAAAATTGCATCATAGCTCTGGTCTTTGTTGCTTTATTCCCCACATAACACAAATAACCTTTTTTTTTCAATGTTATCACAAGTTAAAACTATTGTAACTCAAGAGTCATTTCATTTTTCTTTTATCACACCCCAGGAAACAAAGAAAAGATTCAACTTTTCTCTTCAGCCTTTATCCTTCACATTTGAACCCTCCTATAGACAAACGTAAAGAAATGTAAAGTCCTCATACTCGTGTGTTGAAACACACTCAATGCTAATCTGAAAACCTTCGCAGTAGATTTGTCTTTAAAAGCCTGAACAACTTTGATATATCAATTGGTGTTGATGTGTGTGTGTGTGTGTGTGTGTGTGTGTGTGTGTGTGTGTGTGTGTGTGTGTGTGTGTGTGTGTGTGTGTGTGTGTGTGTGTGTGTGTGTGTGTGTGTGTGTGTGTGTGTGTGTGTGTGTGTGTGTGTGTGTGTGTGTGTGTGTGTGTGTGTGTGCTGGACAATGCATTGCTGACCCTTTGATTGGGGGATAAGTCTTTGCTTGTGGGTCCATCTTGATTTAATGGTCGGAGAGAGAGCTGATTGACCCCCTGACCTCTGGGTGCTCGTTGTCCGGAGCCCCTGTCAGCGGGTTAATGAGCGACGGCTGCTCGGGGCATGCTGGGCCATGGCTAAGTGACCGAGCCGGATGACCACCCTCTGCTCCAGCTCTCCTTGGCCATCAGTTAAACAACCCTCCAACCACACCATGGCCATCTTACACTGGTGTTTGGCCTCCTGAGGTGAAGCTGGGAGTTAAGACTTGAGCTGAGGTTTGTTCAGCTGCTGAGCACGTTTAAAATGCAGAAATGATCCTCCCTTTCATTAGAATAGAAATGAGGACATTTATCAATTTACATCACTGATAATTATTAAAATTCATTCAGATAGTATTTAAACAATTCAACCATCTCTTGTCCTTTTTTGGGGTACTAGTCACTTCTTAAATATCATTGTCACCCAATGTTTTAATTTAAGTCTGTTTTTAACCATCAGTGGCTGTGAAATGTGTTTTTGTTACTCTGCCAAAAGTTACAACTTATTACACAACCCCAATTCCATGAAAATTAAAACAAATGCTCATTTTGAATTTGATGCCAGAGCAATTTTCCAAAACAATTGTGTTTCTTAAAACACCTCCTCTCTAAAGTTGGAAAGAGGCTCACCACTGTATGAGAGACTGAATGACTGAAGAGTTCAGCAACTACAGAGTAATATTCCTTTAGCAAAAAGTTAATGTGACTTCAGGAATTTCTTTAACTACAGGATGTGCTACAATGAATAGATGATAAAACTCTGTGCAAAAAGAAAAAGTCTGAAAACCGACACAGGATGGCTGTGACCTTCAGACTCTATGGCATCACTAACTTTAAAATAGTTATGATTCTGCAGTGAAAATCACTGCATGAATAATAAATCACATCCAAAAATCATCCCCTGTGAGCAGTTTGTGGATGCAAAAACAAAACCATACGTGAAGATGATCCAGGAATTAGGTCCACTCCTTTGTATTTCAGTGTATGGTCTGAGGATTTCAGGTTTTCATTTCAAATTCTGCCAATAAAATGTTCAATCATTTCAAATTTTTGCTTCAAACTCCCAAAGATATCTAAATCCAGCGTTGTTTTGTCTGTGTTTCCGTCAGCAGACTTTGGCCCACGTTGTTTTCTGCCTGTTTCATGAAGCACGTGAAGTCTGTGTGCTGCAGCTGAAAGCAGCCCATCCCAGTGTGGACGTTTGTCAAAGCTTACAGGGTAATGAATTTTAAACTGCTATAGTAACAGCTCTTAGACATGTGGTTTTAGTGTGTGAGCATGGGTGAGTGGGTGGGCGTGAGTGTGAGTGTGTGTGTGTGCGGTTGGGATTTGCAGTTGTGTCTGTGTCCATGTATTTTCTATGAATGTAGGGGATATGTGCATAGATGGGGGAGGGGGCTTGGAGTCACCCTCTGTGTACGTGTGAGTGTATGTGTTGAGGATAAAGACCTAGCAAACCAGCCGGGCTTAGTTGACAGGTGACAAGGGTTGTTTTCAATGGGGATTTTGTAATACCAACAGTGAGGAAAAAGCCGGGGTACCAAGGGACTTGTGAAAAGAGAGAAAGAGGACTTTTCTTCTGGCAGTGACGGAGGAGAGAAAAGGCCGTGAAGGCTTGGAGGGTCTTAAGGATCCCACTAATCAAACTGCTCCACCGTCTAGCGCACTCATTTTTATTCAAAAGTAGAAATGCTAAATCATTCCAATCGGATTGATCCCTGTGTCAGCGCCTGTGTGGTATTTTTATTCTCTCCTCTCTGCTGTGTCCTCAACTTTGACATATCAGTCAAGCAAGGACAGAGCAGTCACAAAGAGTGCTGATCCAGGGCCAGCCTGATGGTTAAAAAGTGGCATTTTAAATGTTGTTGGTAAATTTGCATTAATTAACAGACCCCTCTTGAACACAACGCTCCCCTGCTGTTTTTGACCAAAAGTCACTTTATTTCTTACACTTGTGTCACAATATTTAAAGTCATGCGTGTGTGGAGCAGCAGCAGCAACAACAACAGCACAATAACAATAATAACAAACACATCAAAGTTTTAAGTAGACATAAATGGCACTCAAAAAAATGTTGAATTTCAGCCTCTATAAATGTCTACCAACCAACTGACTCCTAACTATTCATCATGTAGGAGTCCTCGTGGGATATCAATACATGACTCATATCCTCAACACTAGGAAATGATCTATGAGATCTGCTGCAGTGAGTGAGTTTAATCAGTGAAATAGCTGCAACAGATCAGGGCTCATTGGATTCTTTTGTGTATTACTCTTAATGATGTATTGATCCAAAACATGAGGAAGCAAACCATGGACTGGACCCCATCAAATGTGGACCTCATCTCCTCTGATTGGAAAACAACAAAGCCTAAATACAGCCGGGATTAATACTGACATCTTGTACAGATTACATCTTTTTGAGTGAAGACTTGAAAGACAGAAACAGTTTGGTTGGTGGAGCCTCCAGTCGACCAAAGCAGACATTTAACTGACCAGCAAAACATTACAGATCCCCTGGTTAGTATAGTCCACGATAGAAGTGTTCCCTTCACCAGTCTGAAGATAATCCGGGAGCCTCCTCCACAAACAAGCTGTCAGTCTTGATGTCATTTTGCCTCTTTTTGACATCAAAAGACAAAAGACTAACTCCTCTGGGCTTCATGCCGGGCTTCAAACGGTTTGGCTTCACTTTGGAGAAAGTGTAATGCCGTCCATGTTTTATAGTCCCAAACTCATTTTCATCTCAGATTTGATCCAGGGTCTCAGGTTGTGCAGAGATTGAAATGGGTTTCTTCTACTTTAAGTCAGACAATAATTTTTGAGGCACTGTTTTAACCAAAACTGCTTTGACCTTATGCAGTTAAACAATACCCACAAATGTTTTAGCTCCATGTGTGAGAAGTGCACATATACAGACCAATAACCCTGCACATACATACTCACACCTATTGACAATTTATAGTCACAAATTGACCATACAAGCATAGTTTAAATTGTGTGAGGAGGCCAGTGTACGTTGAAAAATGAAACAGGACCTTTCTAACTGATAGGCAACAGCATAAACCACTGCTCCAGCGATACAAATACACATTATTTAACACTTCTGGATGCAAACAAGTGTCATTTGAAAACACTTCTACATCTGAATATATGCCCACCGTATTCCATCAGTGTGTGTGTGTGTGTGTGTGTGTGTGTGTGTGTGTGTGTGTGTGTGTGTGTGTGGCATTTGGGAGGCATAATATCTACATGATTTATCCCAGTGGGCGGTGCTCACATGTTATGGAAAGTTCTGGGATTAGTTTGCTGCCACCAGTGTGGTCTGCCTCTGAGAATGAATGAAGTAGAGTTAAATGGTTTGAATTTGTTTTGCTTTACGTTTACCATTCAGCATTAGATGCTGAAATCTCAACACAAAATGTTGGCATCATATGTTTTAAGCCAGTTCAAGCATTTCCTATTGACTTACCGTATCTGCACATCATCCATTTGTTTCTGATGCAGAGTTTTGGAGCCAGTTGTTGGCAGGGGCCATAACCGTTGTGTTAAACTCTCTTGGCTTCTGGACTCTTTGGGGACCGTGTGCCCTCCTGTCAGCCAGGTCAGCCACACTCACACATGGATAAAACTATTCACCACACTGTGAAAAAATATCAATTTAAGAAGATTCTCTCCTGAAGCAATGTGTGCCAACAGAGACCTGTATGCTAGACATTAATGGTAATGCTCAGTAAACTGATGCAATGAGTTTAGTGAGAATATTAAATGCTTCATACAAATTGACTTTAAGTCTTGTGATAAATCCTCAGTAAAATGTGGGACAAAAATCAACTTGGTAGTGACATGAAACTTAACCATCATATCGACTTCAAATTCACTCTGGACTGTTCTCACCACTTATAAACTACAAGGTGTAATATTTTATCTTTTTTTTTTTGTTTGTTTGTTTTTCTAACATATCCACATATATTTAATATTTACTCTTGTACTTCTTTTTACTCAAAAAAGCAGGAATTTAATTTTTTCCCCCGCTAATGTTAATAGCAGAGGGACATATGTTGGTGTTTTATTTAAGAGAGGTACATGTCAAAGTTTAGGTAAGATATTGTTTCAAAACCATTTCAAGTTTTTGATAGCAGCAAGATACTATAAATTTTGACAAACCACACTTAAATCAACAAAAATAGTCATAAATTGACCTGAAGACAACATGAAGGTTAAAAACTGTTTCCACAAAAAAAAAAAGCTTAATGAATAAACTTGGTGAAAAGTATGACCTCGTGTGTTCACTTTATTACAGACATGTTGTTTTATCTTTAGAGAAAAGTAGCAGGTCATCATCTATATGAAGACCTTTCAATGCTTCATTGCTCCACAACCCTTGCAATTCCATGAAATGTTAATGAATATTAAAGTGGATGAATTAACCTTCATTATTTTATTTTTACGAGCTTATACACTGAGATCAGGATCTCTGGATATTCAAAGCTTCACTCAAATCTATTTGTTTTGCACAAAATGTGCTGTATTTGTCAGTGATCCCTCTAATGCACATGATTTCTTGTCCATAAATGCACCATTGTGCAGGGCTGTTGCACTTTCAGCCCCCCCAGTGTGAACTCCTCAGTAACTGGACGGACATCAGAGTGGATTAGTGGCTGCACTGAACATAGAAATTGGTTAATTGTTTTTTAAAGAGACAAGTTTTTCGGGTTAAACACCCCTGCTGTGACCCAGCCGATCCTCCACAGAACATTTACCCATGCAAACAGTGGCCTCCACCCCCATCCTCACCCTCATCCTCATCCCCATCTCCACCACCAGGTCCCTGGTGACTTGAAGCTGCCGAGGAGCAATGAAAAGAGGACGAACTGACTCAACTTGGGTCCTCTCCACCACCACCACCGTCCCAGATTAAATCGTGAAATCATTTGGTGTTTGTGTGGTCTCCCCTGGCTGTGAGGAGAAAGGATGGACCCGGGTGGAGACAGAGAGGAGGGATCCAGCTCAAGTCAGTGTGTGGGAACCACATAGGGAGAAATCCCCGGCTGATCCCAGCCAAGACACTTTGTTTTTCTCCCCTCCCGCTCCCACCCTTTTCCCTCCCTCTCTTTCTCTACATCCATTTTTGGGTTTTCATTTTTATTCATAGGGTGGTTGGGGTGGAGGGAAGGGTGTCAAGAAAGCAGGGGGCAGTGTGTGTGTGTGTGTGTGTGTGTATGGTAGCGTGTGTAGAAGGAAGGGATTGTTAGTGGGCCGGTGCCAGTGGATGTAGGTGCAGGCCTCAGACCAGGCCTGCCAACAATAGCTGCAGTGTTGTTTGGGTAGTTGCGTCCAGGACTCTTGGACATTCTTCCCATGTCAGTATAATCACTACTGGGAGGTAGCTCCATTACGGATTACCATATCATTAATAGTATCCATGACTTTTGTTCAAAGGCTACTTGTGTAATGTTGCCTTGTGGATGACGGCTAATCCGCTGAGCTGCAGCTGTAGGAAAGAAGAGAGTAGATCCCACCATTACTCACTCTCTCTACCTCTCTCTCTCTACCTCTCTCTCTCTCTCACACACTCACACACACACTGACACTCACTGCAAACACATATAGAGGCATCTCTCTGTCCAGGCCCACGGGGATCAGACCCCTGAAAGACAGATACAAACAACAGTCAAACACAAAGTTCCCCCCATAGTGAAAACGAAACATCCATTCTGCACTTCCCAACTGATCCCCTCCAAAAAGCTAAAGACCCCCGCCTCCACACACACACACACACACACACACACACACACACACACACACACACACCCTCCTCTCTGCCCCGTCCCTGAGTTGGCTCTCGTCCTCCCGTTAAAGCCCCCCACTCTTTAGTGCGGCTCTCCTCTCTCAGATGGTGGGCCAGATTAGGAGAGGGGGAACAAAAACAGTTTTCAATGTAAAATGTGCATCTTGTTAGTGGTCTTTCTCTGCCCTGCGATCTGATGATGGGGACAGAAAAGCAGAAGCGTAAGCGGCCATTCACAAAGTTATCTGTGGGTGTCTTCTCCTCCACAAATGAAGGCTTGTTCAGGGGCTGGTCTTAATCCTCCCATTTTTCAGTCTGCTGCTGGATTTCAGCAGACACACAACCCATGTCCTATGAGTTGGGTTTCCATGGAAACACTCAGGGGATATGAAGTTTGAAATGGAGGTGTAACTATGCCAAAACTATTTTGAGAGAAACTTTTATTTCTTTTTTCAGGGGGTCCCTTAAATATTTACTTTAATTTTCTACAACTTTATGGAAGAAAAAAAGTGTAAAAACACAAACCTTTTCAGAACGCAGCAAAACTTTTTTCATCAGTGAGATTTATCTGATAAAAGTGAATTTCATTGGTGTTAACTTAAATCAGCAGCTGTCATGCCATTTTCTTTTTTGATGCATTTGACATTGATTCATTCAAGACAAAAAGTCAGCCAGTTGTTATGAGGCCATACTTCTTAGAGAACAGTATTTTTCAGCAATACATTTTTCTCCAAAACTTGCCTCTTTGTGATAAGTGAACAAATAAAGAGAAATTTCTGTTTAAAAATAAAGAAACAGTCTTGGTGTTTGATGCACATAGGTTAAGAAAAAAAACACTGTGCAAACAATAAAATAACCTTTTCCTAAAAGAATAATTTTGTTCAGACAAGCGTCCCGGCTGGTAGAGCCCTACAGTCGACTCTGGCGTTGGCACATTGGCAGAAAGAGCTGCCAGCTTAGAGAGCACTTTAAACCTGTTTGTTTTCCTAACCGGTGTTCCTGTTGGGTTGAAAAAAAAACACTCTTTTGTGGTGTGTTTGTGTGTGTGTGTGTGTGTGTGTGTGTGTGTGTATTGTGGCTGCCTTCTGGTACCCTGTGGTAAAAAGTTGAAAGGAAATTTTATGTATAAGCCGGTTAAAATTCATGTATTGAAAAAAATATAGCCCAGAGGTTAAAAGTAAGATGGTTTTTCACATTGTCTTGCTTTTTATTCTCTGTAAAGTCACTTTTTAAAAGTTATTCTTCAGTTAAATATTGTTAAATCAAGCTGATCTCACAAATTTCAACTTCAGGTTTGTAAATAGGCAAAGCCCTGTTCTGTAAAACAGTCACTGTTTTCAGTTTTTCTGATAACTTAGACAAGAACATGAAGCAAACTCAATACCATAAGTCTTTAATATCTTGGGGGGTAAAAGAAAAAAGATACAGCAATCTTTTGGCTACATGAAAAATAAGGTATCTTAATTAAAAGACACATTTTCATTGTTGTTTGGATAGATACAAATATCACTGAACATGTAAACAAACCTGACTGATTAAGGGCCAAAAATTAGGACTAAATGTTTCTCTTGCAAACGACACCACTTTAACATGTGATATGTGACACTCAGAGTGATTGAAACTCTCTTGTTTTACAGAAAGTTTCACCCTACAATCTTAATTAATGGAAAACAACAGAGGGACACTTCTTTGCACAGAGACACAAAGACCATAGAAAGTGAACAGTGTGCAATTCAGAAAATAAACAACGTTTCCTCCTGGAGTCATGAGTGCGCCCTGGTGGCAGAAAGGCTTAAAACCTTTTATCATCACGACATGTGTAGTCTGAGACTGGAGGCAGCTGGAACGACTGCAGCACATTAGGATCCCTTCTTTCAGATTTGCCTTAAACAATGAGTGCTGGAAATTCTCTTTAGGTCGAAAGGAAAGTGCAAAATACGATCCAAGTGTCACAGTCTTGCCTCTATTTTCTTTATGAAAAGAACCAGCAAAACATTGTGTGTTACAGTCCGCAAAGATGCTCAGTGAGGGTCAGTCCCCCACCTGTATAAATATACATATACATATACATATACATATACATACACAAATGTAAACTTAGATAAACAAGAAGATGTCATACAGTTCATGTAGAGGTCAAAAGAAAAACAACTTTCACAAGAACATGACTCGATTTTATCCTGAGCGCAGTTGAACACTTCCCTTATCAAATCAAAGTAATGAGATGTCAGCAGATGTCTGGGGACCACTTCCTCTGTCATACACACTATGAAGACAATGAACTTTAAAATTTCCATTAACATTTCCATACAGCAGTTAGAGCACTCACACTCGCACTCATCCTTGGTTCTTCTAATCTCTGCCATGAACAATAAACCATTTAACAAATCAAACAAGACATGAGAAAAATCTTAAGAAAATCATTTTTATAGATATATATAAAATGAAAACACATTTCTGATATTCATTAGTGGACAAAATCCATGGAACATTCTAAGTTGTTTTATCACAGCTCTGCCTCTCTGATTTGATGAGTGACCTTTGGTGGTTTCAGAGTGATTTCTTGATTTTTGTGCTTGTTGTGCCACAGTTTGTGTTGTGCTGCATCATGTCGTCCTTGTTGGACATGGGTGCCCTGCTGTTAGGGTCACAGAGAGGTCAGTGAGGGCGCAACGACTCCGGCCAGTATTTGGATGACCAACACACTCAGTCCGATGGCTGCAAATTTGTTAAAAACAAAGAAACTGTCTTTAATTTGATGATTTTACTTTTTGTGCTGCCTCAACACTTCTCTGAACATTGCCTTTGCTGTGTCAGAATCTCTCTTTTTTTTTTTTTTTATCTCCGTATATCCTGAAGCAGCCTCCTGCTAACAATGCGGCTCTTTGAGTTTGATGAACAGCATTCAGTCACACCACCAACATTCACACGAGAAAATATATCTGCACGATCTTATTAAGTCAGATGAAGTCTTTCCTCCTCAAGAGTCGCCAATCTCACTCCTCCTTTAGTTCTTCCTCTGGATTGGTTCCCCACATCCTGACCTCAGAGGGCGACCCTTAGCGCCCCAGGGTCCCCCTCAGCTGGCCCTACGCTGGCCCCGGACGCAACTAAATCCAGAGGAGCGTCCGTCATCTCGCTGGACAAAAGCTTGAACATAGCACGCTGGCCCCTCATGAGTCCAGCCAAGCGCACAGAGAGCACATTAGGACCTCTGGCTTTTATTTACCCTTTTCTTTCTGGCCCTGCAAAGAGTCGACCCGGGCGTCAAGTTTGTCAGGTGCCTCAGACGCTGAAACCGTCTGACCACATCACACAAACACACACATACACAAGCCTTCAGTTTGCATTCTCCTGATTCACATTGTCGGTTTTCATATCCTCCCCTCGCCAATGAAGCGTTATTGCTGGCAGGAATCATGAAGCCCCAGTACAACCTAAAGACCCCCTTAAAGAAAACCTTCACACGTGAATGCAGCCTCACAGGCACAACAGTGATTGAAGCTGAAAGGGTCCTCTCATCATTCAACACCAGGATGGGAACACTGGTCATGTTGGAGATCTGAGTAAGATGTATGTCATGATGATGATGAATCAAAGATAAAAGATTAGGTTTAAGTGAAAATTTTCAGAAACTTTAACTTTTTTAGAGCAATCAGAGAGTGCCACTTTAAAGTAAAGGACTTTATTGACTACATAACAAATCAGTATATAGATATTTCCCCCTTACAAGACATGAGTTTTATCAAACCATGCTGATATCTTTGGTTTGGGTCAAATCAGCACTCAAAGTTTCATTTTTCTCTGTCTGTATCTTTCTTTGTCTGTCTCTCTGTCTCTTTGTCTGTATCTCTCTGCCCGTGTCTCTCTGTGTCTGTCTCTCTGTCTCTCTCTCGCTCTCTGTACCCCCAACACAGTCGAGGCGGATGTCTGTCTAACATGAGTCTGGTTCTGTCCGAGGTTTCTGCTCATTAAAGAGAAGCATTTTCTTGATGTTGAAACCATTGACTGTATGGTTGTAACTTGCTAAATGCTGCAAAGCGCTGTACTCTTGATGAATTAAGATGACACAAGACTTCTTATCTTATCTTGATGTTTGATCTCTGTTAATATGATAAAATTTTATTAATGTTAACAGGCCTAGACCTGTTATTGTTTTGGAAAGTGTCATTTTTTTATGGTTTGGCCCGACATAATTAAAGCTTGATTAATGATAAAGTTTCACAGAAAAACATACAAGACAGACACACAGGAAAATTACACCAGGGTTTAGCACTGCTTACCATTCAGTGCTCAACAGGTCTTGTGTCCCAGTTTTCATATGTTTCATGGTATTAAAATGGTGTAGTTGAGGATGATCCAGGATGTAAAAGACAAAGTAAGAAAAGAAAAGAGCAGGGGTGAGTAATGACATACAGGTTGTCAGTGGGATATAGGTTTTAATAGTCAGTGAAACACTATTAAATGTCAAAAGTTGACTAAACAAAGCTACAGAACCAATTGATACAAAAGCAGAAAACTATAATTACATGAGTGTGCATTACACATGGTCTTGTGCGATAAAATCTGGACTCAAAAATCTCAAACACCCCTTCTTGATTAACTGAAACCAAGGCTTTATAAACAAAATTTGTGGAGAAAGATTTAAATTCTTCTGGTTTGTATTTATCTAACTTTCTATGTTTATCTGTTGACATAACATTTTCTAACTAGTCACTCCTTTGTTCAGCTCTCTAATCTTATTGGTTTTTTTAAAAAACATTTTTCATCTACTTTCTTTGTTTTATCACTCTGCTCTCTCACACACACGCCCCACATGCCCTCGTATAGCTCTTGGTCTGTCAGTTTAATAAAACACAATGAGCCAGAACTGTGAACAACACCTGCGTTTTATTACCAGTGTTGATTTAATGAAAATCAATCAGAGTAGCCAGATAAATATCTTTATCAGGACTCCTGTAATTCAACACATTCCTCCAAATCTGAATAATTTATTGATGTTGTTCAACTTAATACCATTAACCATGAACCAAAAAGCCTTAAATCATAAATTATGCTCCTTTATTGAAGGCGTCTTGTGAAATTACTCACACAGTGTTATTATTAGCCTTCTTCTCTCTCTAAACACACACAGGAACTGGGATGTATGGCACTCTTTGTATTACTACCATGCAAAATCACCTGATTTATCTGCAGCACTTTCCGATGTCACACTGTCTGTGCTCTTGACAAAAGTGTCCCTTGTTGTTGCTCACCAGATAACCAAACGGGCTCACGGAGCTTGATGTGAAAACACGCTCTCTCAACCTTTTGTCCCTGCAAAAACAAAGACCTGCACTTTCTCTTGGCAAATGATGCCTTAATTGTGCAAGTTAACAAGCTTGCACTTTTTTCCCATGAATAACAAAGAGTTTGGTCCCACTGTGCTTCTTTTTGTTTGTTGTTTTTTGTTTCTTTGACTCTCTTTAGCTCCTTTCTTTAATGTGTTGTTGCACGCTTGTTGGACTGTTCCCATGCTGTTCTATGCCTCCATATTTCTGCACACGAGAGAAACTTAACAAAACAGCAGGAGAAATACAAAAGCAAGCAAAAAGAGGGTGTGACGGAGATGCTGGTCCACAGTGGGATACTCTGTACAGTATTCATTATGTCTTCATTTATACTGGAGATGTCTTTGACCCTTCCCTGCTCTCTCTCCTCTAAAACACTGCCTCTTTTATTTCTCCATTCATTTTTGGCCCAAATATCTCAATTCTAAACGGAGGTGGTGTTGAATAGGACATCTTTGTGGATTTGCATAATCTGATGGCATTGCTAGTGAGCACATCAAGAGGTTGTGCCAAGCACAGAAAGGTGAAGGCCTCATCTCTTGGCAGGGGGCAGGGGAGAGACTTGGGCAGATCTTAGAGCTGATATTTTCAGATCTTTTTTTTTATCCTAGAGGAGCAAAACAAATACATCTTTGTACAGAGAATTTCGATTTATCCATTAATTTTTCGGAAATATATCCTTTTCCCACTGAAAATGCTCATCATCACATCAAAAACTGACACTTCTCACCCTCCCACACAATCAAAAGGCTTTGATTTGGCCGATTGTTTTCCTCCCCTCCTCACAGACTCCATTCATGTCTGCCCTCTTCTTCGTCTTCCTCCTCTTCTTCTTCTTCTCCTCCTTACAGTGGCCGTCTTTCTCCAGACTACGCTGGTGCCAAGGTTGCCTCTCCCTCTCTGATGGGAAACTGTTGCTCATGCGCTGGGTTGGCTGCCAAGTTTTGGCATTATTGGTACGAAGAAGAGGGAGGAGAAGGGGGGAGGGGAAAAAAAGGGGGGGGGTTACAGAGAGGGGGCCCTTTCAACCCTGTGAGATAGTGCTATCTGTTGTGGGAATGATCTTCATCCTTTTCTTTTCTGCCTTTTTTTCCCCAACACTCTCTCTATCTCACACAGTTTCTGCCTTTTTTCCTTACTCCTCACTCCCCCAATACCTCTCCTCTTCCCTCCCCCTCCTCTCTGAGTCTCTGTCTCCTCCTCATGCAGGAGATCAGACGTCTGTCCTGAGGTGAGCTGATGCCACTGAAACCAACACTGACTGTTGGATTCCTCGCAGCTTGTATACTTCGTTGGCTTCAGTCCCAAAGTTTCACTGTATGAACACACACACACACACACACACACACACACACACACACACACACACACGTAAGATAAAGAATAGGCAGATTTGCTCTTGTTCTCTAAGAAGCTTTGCTAACTGAGTCTGACTTTTGTGCTCATAAAGCAACAAAGATGAAAACAAGACTTCTCAGACACTTGTTGCTCCTTCTACTGACAAACAAATTTACTTTTTTTTACAACAAAGGATAATAACTGAGCTATATCACAAATTCGGTAAATTTCTTTTCTTTCTCATAAACTTGTTTCTGTCTGATAGAGGTTAAAGCAAACAAGTAATTGTGGTAGTCTAGTGTAGAGCAAAGCAGCATGGGGAAAACAAGAAATATGAACTGTGTACTGGAAAATCAAAACTTCCACATTAATACAAAATATCTTAGTTAAATCTTTAATAAAAACAAGGGTGTGGGAGTATAAATTAGCTATTTTTCCAGAGGTTAGGGACAGACAGATGGAAGTTTATTTGCACAGCTACATTTTATTATAGATAAGTTTAATGTGCTTTACGTTGAGGATTGAGAGACAAAACAAAACAAAACACTTACACAAACCCATAAAACACAAAGAGTAATCATTTGTTTGCTTCAGAGAATAGATAGAGTTTGAGTTTGGTTTGAAAGACAGTTGTGATAGGCTTCAGGTCAGTAGGTAGTTTGTTTCAGAGAGAAAGGCCACATTAATTAGATGAACCCTCTGCAGACTTTGATTTAATTTTTAGGATGATTAACAGACCTTTACCTCATGATCTGACAGCCCTGGTAGGGTTGTAGTGAGTGACTCATATTACATTTGGATGTTTGTGAAAGTTCACTTTTAATTTTCACCATTTAAGTAATTTTACATAGTATGTATGGAAGGACGTTTCTGACAGTAAAAAAGAAGATAAAATAAAATAAAATAAAAAAAGATCATATTGGTCATGATGTCAATACAGCTTCTTATTATCACGACTCGGTGTCTTATTATAATGTACTGAGTCATGATTACCAGATACTTTCTAGTTTCTCATTTTTTGAAATTCATTAATGAAACTAACTTTTCTATTTTTGTATGAACAGGTGGGGATGGGGTTCATTTGCTTATTTTGTATAGTCTTGTATGTAGATCAGGGATGTCCAAACTACGGCAACTTTCTTGAAGCATAAAATAGTTTAGAATGCAGGATCAGAGATATTTGGGTTTTAAAATGTTTTTATAACTGTCGTATAAACAAACGTGATAAAGTTCAGATCCTGATCCTGCCATAAAGTCTTGACATATTTTTCCCAGGTTTGGTTTTATCACATAGGTCTGCAATCATAGCACAAGCATGTTTGAGGAAACCACCTTTTTTTTTTTTTTTTTTTTTAAAGAAACCACTAAAAAGAAATAGTTTTCCAGTCCCCAGCCCTTGGTTATTTTCACAGTTTCCAAAACAGCCCTTTTGCTAAAAAGTTTGGACACCCCTGATGTAGATGGTATTGTGTTAAGCTATAATTGTTGTTTTTAACTGCACTGTATACATCTTCTTTTAATTATATTTCACATTTTCTCTGTTTTCAGTATTACATGACTTCACTTTTTCATCTGCACATATGACAGCAAACCTTATCAAATCTTGAGAGAGAGAGACGTGCCCGTGGTCGTTGAGGCACTAACTTTACACGACATACTACCTGTAGACATTAGGGCAGGGTCTGTTTTCCTTCACATTTTAATTTTTCTCCAATCATTTTGACTTGAATCTCGAAAATGTATTTTGACTTTATTCTCATAATTTAAACTTTAATTTGGCATTTTGACTTAAATCTCCATTTGCTCAAAAAGATTTCCTCCATCATAATTGGCCAATCTGCATCTGTACAGCTCTTTTCCAACCACTGTCAGGTAAAATGTGAGCCTCAAGCTGTTTTTTTTTTCTCAGCACAAGCTGTTTTGCAAACCTGACACTCCACAGTAAACTATTCATGATAAACACCTGTTAATTACTTTCAGAGAAAGACTGATACAAGACTCTTTTATATCTTTTATTTGAATTAATCTAAAGGGATTCACCTCCTCCAACCTCTTTTCTTTGTTTTCAACAAAAGTCTGATTGTCTTAAAAATAAAAACATTTCCAAAAGTAATGCCCTAGATGAATTCCTGTCATTCTTTTCTACATTTTTAAAAATTGATTGAAGGTCTCACAAACCCACCTGCTGCCATCCAAATAAAATCAAAGCTTGTGATTTTCTTTTGAACCTCCAGTGATGAATAATTTCTGAAAAGACTGTATTGTTAATGTTCAACATGTGATATTAATGTGAAAGACAAACATTCTCGAAATAAAGCTTTTCCTCTGCTGCTCGGTTTACATGACAAAACATGAACTGAGTCCTCTTTTTATTCCTGCTCAATTTATTATTATTCATGTGATGTGCTGTGGATAAATCTCCTTCATCTGACTGAACATGAGCCTTTTCTCCTGCTGTTCAGTCACTGTTTCTACCAATATTGAGGCCTTCATGGATCCAAGTATTCTTTTAAAGTCTTTTTCTTTTATGTCTTTGTTATTTGCTCCTTCTGCATGGATACTATCTTTCAGTCTTTTTATTTGCTCTCTTGTTGCATGTCTCCTTTTTGGACAGAGGCTGGTTAATGTGGGTTTTTTTAACTATTCATGCGATTAATGTGGGCTTATCCATGCATTTGTCATGTGGAATTAGTTATTCATCAATCATGTCCAATATGTAAGCAAATACACAAAGGCACCTAAAACACACCTTACATGGCATCTTTTATAAACCAGTCGGGTACTTTTGCTCATAACTTGCCAAGAGGAGAGATGTGCGATGATTTCTGTTTGGATTTTTTAAGGGGGAACCATTAAGAAAAAGCTGTTTTCTTGAAATCCTTTCAGAGAGAAACTTTGATTTCATGCTGATGATTATTTTTCTTCGTAATCACTCAAGGATTAAGCAGAAGGAGGCAGAGATTGTTCCCCTTTCAGATGCTCCACAATGGGCCTGCTTAGTTAAGAAAACAGCAAGGATCCCCCCCTTTCCCTTTCGTTTTTAACTTACCATCTTACAATCCAACACCATACAACTTACTTAAAGAAAGGCTGGAGAAGCCTGGAAGAAGTCTGATGCAGTTTTTTGAGACTCTGTAGTCACACATATTGGACACATGCTTGGCTAAAACACTTTTCTTTTATTGGGGTAATTCCTCATTCTGTGGGAGGCAGAAACCTTTTCTAATGTTCCCAATATGTTGCTTTCTTTGGAAAGTGAAGTTCTTTTAGATTTCTGTCCTTGTTGAATAATTGTTTTGACATTTTTGTCACTCATGTGTGAGTCTGGGGAGACAACAAACTAGAAGTAAGAACCAACTTTCACATCTATTTAGAGGATCTCTCTTTACCCCTGATGAATACTCAACCTCATTTCCCTAAACTTGGCTTAGGCTGGCTGAGAAGTCAGCTTTGATCCAGTTTCTAATGCTTTACTCTTTAATTCCCCAGATTAAAAAAAAAATACAACTTTTCATCCCCTTCTGTCTTTCATTCCCTTCTCTGTAATAATACCTTATATCAAAATGTGCATCTGTGTTTACCCTCTCTGGGTCAAAATGTTTTGGTGATAGCACTACATTCTATCAGTGAGAGGTGTTTGGTAAATTTGCAGCCGTGTTAAGTGCTAGTTTGTTTAAGTGAATGGTAAATTGGTAACACGTGGAGGTAACACGCTTATGTGTGTCCCCCTGAAACCCCAATGATAATGTTTTCAAAAATAGTTTAAAACCAATCTCAGAGTTTCCTCAAGTTTCTGTCCCTTTAAAGATTTTTATACACCACGAACAATCAAAGCCAAAATAATGATGAGACGATTCTATTTACTTTCTGTGATACTTAAATTTACGCACTCAAAATGTGAACCAACCACTCACAATGGAGAATCACTGATGACAAAACAAGCTGAGCTGTATTCAGAAATATTTATTTACAGAATGTACAGGTGTTTTTCATCATTCACACATATGTATAAATAAAACATCAATAAATCAGCGAAATCTTTACATGGCGTGCTGCGCGCTGTGCAAACTGAACGCGTTCGCGTGCGTGTGCCCGATGAAGTTGAAGTAGTGGTGATCGAGTCCCTGCACTGGTGACAAGTATCCCGTGTGCTGCTGCGTGTGCGCAGAGAGCGGCACTGCAGGATAGGAGATGCCCGGGCTGCGCGCCGAGCCGTGCCATGAGAAGTGTCCCGGTGGACTCTGCTGGTACACGGTGGTCTCCGAGGGGCTGTGGCTTTGGTGTTCCGGGGAGGAGTGCAGCTGACTGAGGAAGTCACACGGTTCAGGCATCGAGCCCACTGAGCCGAACACGGGCTCGGTGACTACACGGGACTTGGACTGCAGGAAGGCGAGGATCCGCGCGTACTTGATGTCTTTGGTTTCAGCTCTGTCCTCTGTGGTTAGGTAATGCACAAGGTTCTTCATACACTCGTGGTATCCGTAATGGAAGTAGTTTGCAAACTCAGCCAGAAGTTCACCTGCGAGAAGAAGCGAACAACCATCACAACTCTATCAAATACTAAAAACTTCTGAGGCAGCGTTGGAATCGCGCACTGCTGCGTAAATTTAGACCCGTGCCAGTCTGCCGGAAGAAAAATTTATCTAAAACTTAAGAATTAGAATTTTTTTATCCATTCAACTGTGCATGAACGTTCACAAGGCACGCAAATTGTATGGGAAGGATGCGTAAAATGTCTAGACTCTGAAAATCTGAAAACTTTACGCACCTTTTTCTCTCCCTCGGGGGAAATCCGCTGAGTGGAGCGCGCGCAAGTATTGGACTGTCATCTCCAGGATCTCAGCTTTCTCCAGTTTTCCAGAGTTCTGTCAAGTCAAAAAAGTAATCCAGCGTTATTGAAACGTCTAACTGCAAGACGTGAGCAAACACAACAACAATTTTCTTTCAAAATCATCAATGTCTCTGTTGAACTACATGAGACGCTGCAAACATCCAGCGTGGCAGGTGTATCTCGAAAATGAAATTTGAATTTTACAATACCTGTTTTGCCAGCGCCATTGGTACAGTTTTTCCTAATTCGTTAAGGCAGCGGTTAATGCGATCCCGTCTTCGCTTCTCGATGACTTTGTGAGAGATAGGAGTTCTCTGTGGAAATAAGGAAGAGAAAAATGATTAGAAAAATATAAACACTATACACATTACATACAAATATATATATATATATATATATATATATATATATATATATATATATATATTTTTTTTTTATCAGAAATGCGGCGAATAAGTATGCCATGAACGCATGATTGTTAAGAACAAGTCCTCTTTAGACACCTGAAGATGAGATCTCCAAACTCCCAGTTTTGCGCACCGCGCGCGCTGAGCTGCTGCAGAGCGCGCGGCTCATATATGCGCTCCGAGACATTTCTATATTCCTGAAGCCATACTGTTGTTGTATGAGAACTAATTTTAGTAAACGGAAGCCATCACAAGCATGTATAACCGAATTAATGATATCAAAATGAACAAATAGTGCGCGTATGCCAGGTTATATAGAGTGCATCTCAAGCGCGCAATAGTTATCCTGGAACGCGCGCCACAAAGCTGCTGAGCCAGAGATCCCCCGTGTTGGTATGGAAATGGCTCAAAAGTTCAGGTAAACAAAGTTTATATAAAAAACTTGAATTAAAAAAATCCGAAAAGTAATTCAAAAGAATCAAAAGTGACGCAGAGTCAAAAATAGTTTAGTCCTCATGGAGCAGAGC
The DNA here is from genome assembly GCA_008086565.1 of Thalassoma bifasciatum. Classification (NCBI taxonomy): domain Eukaryota; kingdom Metazoa; phylum Chordata; class Actinopteri; order Labriformes; family Labridae; genus Thalassoma; species Thalassoma bifasciatum. Next base: position 358,286 of record RPOG01000327.1, read on the forward strand.
GCACGTGGAGCTCGTACCTTTCTGTCTTTCATTTTAGATGCCATGGATGAATTTCTGTCACAATTCTCGGAAAATCAGTTGAGCTGGACGATGGGTAGACGTGTCTCTCTGGCAGGAGATGAAGAAGACTGAGGTTTGATGGGAAAGCCTGTCCTTATAAAGGGATGATCCAGGAGACTGTGGCATTCATGGCATAAATTATTCCATGGGATTAGAGCCATGCATTGGGTAAATGTGTGCATTTAGGATCAGTTAAAGAAATAGTAAAAATCTAAAGCCATGGGCTAGCAGGGGGGCAAACCTGCTTTGTTAATCCACGTGGCTTTTGAAAAGACACGTGATTACTTTTGGAATATTATTTGCATAGTAACAACCCAGGCGGGAAATAAGAAGTGAGCGTTGGGATCGCCTGATCCGGCGGGGCGCACTGTGCGCACTGAAAACAAAGCCGGCGAAAAAAGAAACCCTCTTTTTTCCAACTCGCGTTTCTCACACGATCGCCTGTTTACAAATCCCAGCAAGCGATCTTAACTCTCTTCCAAGCCGGGTCCGAGTTTTAAGGCCTGTCCAGTGTCATTAGAGTAATTAAGTAAGCCCTTAATAGGCTGTTCCGCCAAGTTCAGGGGAGATCTTTTGGAGACGGAGTCCCCCCGTTTGTTCTCCGCGTTTCTCACACGACTTGCTGACACGTCCATCTTTTATGAGAGATGGCAAGCTTTTTGTTTACATTCTTTATTTTGTTGGACTCCTCGGCAGGTGTGTGATTAGCCCTGGCACACGAGCGTCGTCTGCGTCAGGGCCAGCGTCTCCAGCAGCCTCTGGCACACGAGGGTTACCCACCACTGGAGACTCTTTGGAGAGGCTCAATTTGTATCCTATTATCCTATAAGAAAATGTCTATTCAGTCGAATGAATAGTTTCATTGGCCTAAATTTTAATAATGCTGTGAAAGAAAGGGAGAAATAAAGAAGAATGCAGCTGGTGTGAACGCGCATTATTCCCCGTCACCTGCAAGATGGGTAGCCTGGAGACCCCTATTCATTTGCCTAATTTCGGTCAACTTAACAAACTTTGGGAGAAATTATACTGCCATTGTTATGAAGGGTGAAGCTTTCTGATCGAATTAACAGCATGTTTTGATCCGGTAAATGTCATTAGAAAGAAAGAAACAATCGCGTTTAAAGGGGCCTGGGTAATGCGCCAAGTGGAGACGCCAAAGCGCAAACTGCACAAAGGCTGTTAGTAAATGCCACAGGGGACTTTTGTACCCTCACATTGCTCAAGTTTTTCCCCCCAAACAAAGGGCATTATTTTATACTTGAATACATTTCATACAACAATTGGCTGTGTTTTCTTCAAACATATTTTCACAGCAAGGTTAACAACAGGTTTATTGTGTGCGCTCCACACAGACTCAAACTGCTCTCATGCGCCAAAACAGTTAGCTCCAATTCTTCTGCTTTCTCTTTTTGTCACTGAGAACGTTTTAATCTGGAAACTTTCCCTTTGCTGGGATAAATTTGATCCTGTGAGTGATGTCGAAGAATAAAAAGCAGCGGAGGTGGAGAAAGAAAGGCTCACAAGACTTCTGAAGAGTTTGGAGAGTTTGAGAGCACCATGGAGAGAAAAGCGCGAGCGAGCAGGACGGGGGCATAAAATCCAATTACTTGACTGTGCCGTTTTTAACACTTTTTATATGTTTGCCTTTGAAATAAGAGGGGACTTGTGTGCTGGTGCTCTTTTTTAAAACTAAAAGAAGTACTGGAAGTTTTTACTGAGCGACTTTGTAACACCAAGTGTTGCGTCAAAGCGAGGCCAAACGATGCGTCAGGATTTGTTGTACTGTGATTTATGTGTTGTATATTTTTTAAAATGTTCTTATTCATTTAATCTCTATTATTAAGCGCCCAGTGTATTCAGTTTGCCCGTCTTATGCAGCTTTCTTACGCTATCGTTAGTTAGTTATTGGTTTATGCTCCAATTCCAAATGGCAACATTATTGTTATGATTTAAGGCTTTGTATAAGTTTGAAGAAATCGTTTTGAAGGCATTACCATTCACATGTACACAATATTAATAAAATTGTAAGTACATTTTCTTTATTGTTTTAGTGTTCAAAACGTGTATTTTCCGACATCTCGACATGTTCAACTGTTAAAAATTTAAATTGCACATGACGTTGTTGTAGTTTACGTAGTGGCTCTCATGTACAGTATGGCACGGTATCAAATTCACCATATTTTTCAAAAACTGTTACATATTTGCCAAATTTGTGATTTGTTGGGAAAGACTTTTTATGTCAAGAGTTGCAGTAATGATAAATGTAACTGAATAAAAGTCAGAAAAATTATATAGATGCCATTCAAATCGCTTTTGTGACATCATTTTGCAGCAGGAAATAGATCATAAACAAGGATCAGCAAGTTTTGTTTTGAGGCGCTTCAGAAGGATTTCTAATTACATTGCCTCTTTGCCCCTTGATATGCATCTTTTTTGTTCTTTTTCATAAATCACTTACCATCGTGTCCAAGTGAACATACCTGTATTAAAAATCGGTTTTACTGTAAATTTTGGTATTTTCAGGTATTGTCCTCTCTGTATTACACCTGACTGCCGTTCAGCAACGACTGACCCTGTTATCAGTGAATTATGTCACTCAGGTCATTCATGTTGAATGGGGTGCATCATGTCTGAGACACCAACACACAGCATTCACTTGTATGAATAAGTGTTGGCTTTTCTCCAACCAGCACAGTGAGGGAAACCCTACAGATTATGAAAATGATTTTTATTTATTAAATATTTGGAAGCAGCAGGTGACAGCAGCAGTGACAGCTTCACAGACTCAAAATGAGTGCTGAAAGGTGAGTCCTTGTAACAACATATGGACTCAAACAACAGGTGGTGCTTTAAAGGATAAGGTCAGACATCACTTTTTTATTTTTATTTTTTTAATTAAACACTTTTACTATTATTACTCAAATATAAACATATATATGTCATACTTATAACTTGTCTGCTTAGTGAACTGGTGATTGTATTTCTATTTTTAATTTTCATAACAACTATTTCTGCACACATTACAGGAACAAACACTACATATAGTTTAATTGGTGCCAATAGTCTTAAACTTCTCTCCCTCTCTCTCTGGCTGTGTGTGTATGTGTGTGTGTGTGTGTGTGTTTGTCTGTGTCTGTGTGTTGTTAGGCTCTGCGCTTTGACCCGTGGTGACCTCTGAGGGTCCCGGGCACAATCCTTTGGCTTGGCGCGCCCCCCTCAGCCTGAAGCGCAGCAGTTCACACGGTCTCCTTTTAGAGTGTTAACATGATGTGAGCTGGGTTCACACTGCAGACTGGCCCTTTGAAACACAGACACAGCATGAACTCTGGCTGGAGATTGACTCAGGATTATAATGGATATACTGGGCTTACAGCAGTATACTTATCCCTGGTTACTTTTAATTTCTTAAATAAAAGCAGGAAAAAGTATGATTTTATGTATCAAAGGATTCTGAAAAACAGTATAATGATGATATATTGTCTTAACTTTAATATGCTAGAATGATGATCAAAATTATTGAAAAGTCACAATTATAGCACCAAGCCCACCTAAATCTGTGTTCAAAAGATCACTTACAACTTATCATCTTGGCTGTTATGGTTTAAACTCTTGGAAAATGTTAATTTTAAAATGTATGATTTGACCAACTTGCTACTACTGCAACTTTACTTAAAATAGAGAAATGGCGCCCTCTTGTGGTACTGTTTGGAAACTACAGGATGTTAACAGGTCTTGTTGCAGCCTCTCATTTTATAGATGAGAGACTGCAATGAGACCTTTATTTCAGTTCCTGAAGATAGAGTTTAATAAACTGTCATTTTTAAGCAAAACCATATTTATTTCCTGATGACAAGTTACCTTCAGCTGTTTTCTCAATGCCTCAACTCAACATTTGATTACTAAAACTTATACTCTCAAAGGAAAAAAGCCCAAACAAACAAACATTATATTAGGCTCTACTTGCCTCATAAGAGACGGCAGCACAGCTTGTTGTGGTCTGGTCTATCTCTATCTTAGTGACCCATCTGTTGTTTTGTTCCCAGAATCTATGAAAATATCCAGAGAGGTTTGGAGAAAACAATCTGAAACAAGTCATTTCAGAAGTAAGCAAAACAAAACAAAAAAAAACAAAAAAAAAAAGAGTACTTTTATCTGCTTAGGGCTCCTGTTTATCTCCCCCTAAAAACTTAACACTAAACAGAAAAACAACGACTGCAAATTCACTCAGGGCAAACTTGTCTGTAACTAGAAGATTTTACTGAATACCTCTCCATTTTTGCATAAAAACTTTTATTATATTGGTGGGATCATTTCTAGGAAACTTTTAGAGCGACTGAAAACGTTTCTGGGCCACCATGAATGAAATTCAAAAGAAGAAATAATGAATACTAAAAGAAAACAAAGTCATAATTACTTGGTCAGAAAATGTTGAATTTTTCCTATTTATCTTTATATTTTTGTATGAATGAAGGACTCTGTTAGTCCTGTGTTTCTCGTTAAAGGCTTTGGGTCTATTGGTTGAGTCTCAATACTTTGAATTAATCTTTGATAAATCCAGAATTACATAACTTTTACAGTCGCAGGTTGATGAAAAATATATATGAATATCTTGCATGATACAGTGCAAAATCTGTGAGTGTAGTTAATCCTAGTTTGAATAGAGACAAACATCTTTAGAAGGGGCTTTGTTAAAACAGCATGGGCAATTATATGTTGCACAGCTGTATCACAGCAATAAAAAACAAATTACTTAACGATACAAACTTCATCACTAAAGTTTGCATTTATACTAAATCTGCTGTCTCAGGAAACCTTATATTTGTCTCAAGAAAAAAAAAGAAAAAGGAGGAGTCTGACTCCTAGAATGTGATCCACCAAAGGAGGTTTGGACCATCCATGTGCAAAAACATTTTAAGTCTTCTCAGTTTTGTTGTTGAGTCTGTTATAAGTGAAAACATTCAATCTTCTATACCAGTTTAATTATAATCGGTGCAACAGCGTGTTTAACAAACTTTTAAAAAGGGAAGTGATCACAATTGCAGAAGGCTGGAGGGGGGTTGGTACATATCATATAATGATTTGATTATTAGATCATTCATGTGTTCATTCATTTGGAGTGACAGCTGGGGAAGGTTGACCTCATTCTGCTTTATGCTGTCCTCATTGGGTTGCAAAGGTTAAATAGGACAAATCAACATAATTTATTATTTTTTTCTTGATGTTTTGAATCTGAATCTAAGAGGAATGATTCATATTGTACAATTGTTTAAATAAGTTAAAAAAACTGTTCAACATAACTTACCCATCTATGAATTGTAAAACTGAATAAGTGATTAAAGAAAGAAACACTCTGGTTGAGTAACTCAAAATTGAGATAAAGGAAGTAAAGAGCTTGATGATGCAGTTTAGGGTGACCATATTCTATAAACCCCAAAAGAGGACCATCCAACTTGGCCTCTTGGAGATACTGCAAAAACATCCAAAATGATGAATTAGCTTCATAACCAATATAATAAAAGTAGCCTATGCACAGTCTAAATCTTTTTGAGACCTCACCAGATGTATTTCAGTTTAGTTTAGTTTAGTTAATTTATTTCAAGGACAATGTGCAGTTACATTAAAAAGATGGCTGCACCAGATTTAGCAAAATGCTACATTCCATCTGTAGTCCTTCACAAACAACATAAAAGACAACAATAAATACGACAATCAATACATTAATACATTTCACCAAATACATGTCTAACCCATGAGTGCTCACAAGTCTGGTGCTCTAAAAGCCAATCTTTAACAGACCTTGAGAAGCTGTAAAAATCAGCTGTGTTCTTTAAGTTGTCTGGAAGCCTGTTCCATTCTTTGATAGCTTTAAACGAAAACGCAGATTGGGCAAATGCAGATTTTCTTTTTGGCACATTACAATCGTCGCTTGATACAGATCTTAACACTCTGGCTGTTAGTTGAAAGCGTAACTGAACAAAAGCTTTCAAGGGAGGTGGAGCCGCGTCATGAAGGATTTTATGAACCAGTCTAATATCAGAGTTTCTGATCAGATTATCAAAACTTAATATACTGTACTTCTCTAATATTTTGCAATGGTGATATCTACGATGGTGATATCTTGCTTAAGTACCTGACAGAAACTGAAATTGTACACGATTAGAAAATGATTCATTTAACTGACAAAATTAATGCAACCTTAGACAAAAGCTTGGGGCCGCATGAAAATAGTCTGAGGGCCACAATTAGCCCCCGGGCCTGACTTTGGACATCCCTGGTGTTAGCAGTTAGAGCATGTTTTCCTGCATGCTCAACATCTTGACAGGTTTCTGCATCAGAATAATGTCAGCAGCCCAGTGCAGTGCTTTCTTATAAATGTCAGTGGTCTGTGGAACAAGCTGGGAAAAACCTGGACATTTTAGAAAATATTATAACACCCCCAGACAAAAGAGGACTTATGGTCACACAGAATCTATGTAAAATAACCAGCATTGCTGCTTCAGTAGTGCATCCTTAAATGACACCACTCATTAGCCAATTAGAGAAGCTCTTACAAACGTAGACACAGCATCACGTGTGCCGCCTCCTGATTGGCTGAGAGCTGCAGCAGCTGAACAAAGTGGAGCCCTCTGCTGCTGCTGCTGCCGCTCAAGAATCAGGTCTCCGGATCTGTCGCTGCCTACAGGTTAGTGAAAACATACATTTTAATGCCTTACGCATCCAAGCAACCATGAACGTCATCTGTTTTCCGTGTGACTCTTTTACCGAGGTTATCGAAACTGTGATGTAGTTGCGCACACACAAGGAAAAAAAAAAGCTGCTTTCCTCTTGTTTCCTTTAAATAGATCAGAATCAAGCCACGTTTGATGTCTTTTCTCGAAATCACATCTTCTTGGCTTTTCCTCCTAATGCGCAAATTGACTGTGTGTTCTGTTTTCTTCAAACCTGGGACATCGTGTTCATCCTTGTTATCTGTGTGTTTGTGTTTTGGGGGAAATGAATGCGTGAACACGATCCCCTCAGATAAAAGATGAACACGTAGCAACAGGGCTGATCAGTCTGTGAGATCTACTTTGTTATTACATTTCTAGTCTTTTTCAGCTCTACCTCACCGGTTCTTCCTGTAACCGTCCTGCACATGGTGTGTTTGGTCACAAAATGAGATTATAACGAGTGGTAAAGAGGGACAATGCGACCATTATCAAACGTATGTCGTGGCATCCGCGCCATATCAACTCCTTTCAGGATGTGGGACTGACCTGCTAACCTCAAACTGGGAGGTTACTAGGAAACCATTCATGAGCCTTTTTTTCCCCTCCAGGATTTGGCCTCCCTCACGTCTTCATTGTGTTTTCATTCATGTCCATACGGTGGGACGTCAGTGCTGCACACGTTTGACACTTGTTCGAGTTTGGAGTCAGGAAACAGTGAAGTTGAAGTTTGCATTGACTTTTTTAATGCTTAATTGGGACAGTGAGTTGGGATAGGACAAATGTAGTGTCAGTCTTTGCCTTTTTCTGACATAAGCAAATGATGTATCACAATGTGTTTTTTTATTTTATTTTGAAAAGCAGTCTCTTGATTTGTGATGCTGGGGAGCAAAAAAGTTCAAGTGCAAATTGAGATTAGTTTCTGATTCTGGAGCAGGTTTCCTGCGCTTATCAAAGACACAACTTAAAGGGACTGAGAGGACTTTCTAAGTGATCCCATATCTAGATATATGTCTGATCATAATCTCCAATTTATAAAGAGATGATCAGCGCTAGAATCTGTTATTTCTGGCTGCTAATTCCTAGTTTCCTGAGCAGGTTGGACCAGACTGGTTGATTTATGGCATTCCCAAGTCTCTATGACAACACCAGAGTGGCCGATGAAGGTCAGCAGTGAGTTTTGATGCCTTCAACTCACTGCAACTGTGCAACTTTGAGAAGATCTAATCCATAGACTGTATAAAACATGGACATAGTCTCTGTGACGTCACCCGTCTGTTACTGCAGTCCCGTTTTGAGGCTAAACGGTGGAAGCGGCCATATTGGAATTGGGACGAGTGACAAGTGCCCAAACTCACAGCTATTGGGCGCCCGTCAGTCACGTGATCTGAGCTGTGGCTCTGATCGGGCAAGCTCGCGATCTCAATATCTTCCAAATGGCCAAGTTAAAATATAATTCACCCCCCTCACAGTGTGTGCCGTTAGCTAAATCAGCAATAAAAGTGGGAGACAGAGTTTGTACCAGGCTTTAAATACGCTAATTTCAGCTTTTTTTGGCTTGGTGCGTACGTGACTTCCGGTACTTCCAGAGCCAGCCTCAAGCGGTCACTTGAGGAACAGCAACTTTTTAGCACTTCCATGTTGTCTCAATTTTTCAGACCGGAGGTTGCCGCTTGATCTAATAGTTACTCAAATGTTGTATTCCCTCTGCTACCAGGCTTTTAAACGTAGATGTTCATTATTTAATATAAAATGAAAATTTTCATATGCCGTTAATATTTTAATCTCTGTCTCATCTTACTATTGTTTATTACATTTTCATCTTACATAACTATTGCTGTCCTTCCCTGACCCTGTAGACTTAGTCCGTGTCGGAAATGTCGTTGTGGTATGCTGGAAATGAATTGCACTTCTTGGGATCAATAGAGTTGTCTAAGCCTCACTTATTCCGATTACTTTGTCAAAATCATGTTTTAATGTTTAGTCACAGTCATTTACTGTGTACAAAATGGACATCACTTCAAATCTGCCCACTGTGAGCATTGAACCTGCCTTTGTAGGTGTATTGTGCTGGTATCATTGTACTGAAGCAACAGATTCTTGTCCTGATGAAAAGCAGACACATTTGCTCAATTACATTTATTCAAATGTGACGCATGTATGTGTTATTTAACTTCACAGCGTACTGGAGAGAGACAGACTTTATTCAGATTAGTGGTTGAGCTGTGTGTTATTTCCTGTCAAATCAGAAACCAGCAGACTGGAAGTGACAAATAGAGGTCAGACAGTTTCAGTATTATGAAGTGAAGGATCTGCAGCTTGGTCTTAAAAACGCCTATTGTGACTGAATGCTTACACCAGTCTGCACATCTGGAAGCTGTCACTTTTATTACTAGCATCCATAAATTTTGACTAGAGAGAGAGATTTGTGTTTGTGCTGAATAATGTTTTGCTTTGAGAAAGGACGTTTAAGTTCACCGGCGTGGTTGGCACCGGTTTCTGCGTCTGTCGGGTAACCGTCTTCTCTCAGGAATCTCTGGAATGCTACTTGAGTAGGTGTTTGCTTTTTTACCTCCCTGTTATCCAAAGTCTTTGACACACTAGGTAACATCCTCAAAGCCATGCTGGGCAGTCACATGTGCAGTTACTCTAAAGACATGGGATGGTTGTAAAGTAACCATGCAGAGTCAAGCATGCTTATTTTTGCCTCTGAGTACAGGAGGAGCTTTGATTTGGTGAACAGAGAAGACACTTTGTGGTTCTGTGATGTACGAGTCGTCACTTGTTAATACCACTATCAGATGATTTGCCTGTTTTGGGTTTCTTAGCACGCAAATGGGACGGCCACTGGCTGATGTTTACACAACAGTCTAGAGCAGCTCTTACGTGGAGGTATTTCAGACCAGGGCAGCTTCTTTGAAAAGTTTCCCCCCCACAACAGAGAAGTTATAAACTATGGTAGACAATGGTTTGTTCTGTCCTGGCATCAAGAGGAGTTGTGAGGCTAACAAGTAATAATGATCTGTAGCATCTGCACCCTGCTGTGTATTTGGACACATTTCTCTTTAGACTGTAATTCTCCCCACAGAGCCCTGTTGATCAGCATGAGTAAATTCAAATTCTTGATTTCAAAAGGTATTAAATAGGCCTGAAAATTTTGCTGAAATGATCTAATTGCAGTTATTTTTTCCTGTTTTGAAATTATGATTTTTTCATGTCTTTGTTTCTCGAAATGTTGATGATTATGGCTTTCAGATAATAAAAACCAGAAATTCAGTGTTTCTGATGAACAGAAATGAACAAAAGATCAATAAAAAAGGATGTTTTCAATAGAAATGTCATGTTTCTGGAAAGTATGTTAATTTCATTGAATTTGAAAGTGTTTTTGCTACTGACGACTGCCTTTCCGGTTGAGTCACTTTTCCCCTTGGATATTTATCCCCCCCCTTTTGGACAAGTATTTGTTACTTTTTTGCCATTTTCCAAGTTTTCTCCCAATTTTTAGCTCTTTTCACAAAGTTTTGGTGCTTCCTGACCATTTTTGCCACCTCAAATGTGTATCTACCTATTTCCCCTTTTCACAGCTTGGATTGTTTCTTTTGCAAAGGTACTTTTCAACCATCTGACTCTTAAGTTGAGCAAAGTTGAGTAACACTGGTGTTGTGGTGGAGCATAAAGCATCTACTCCAAAAAGTTGTATCTGATGTTCTGACACATTTGAGGTTAAATAAATATTGCACGGTCTGCAATTAGAATATTGGAGCAGGCCATGGCGATTCATTCTAATTTGCAATTACTTGCCTAGCCCTAGTATTAACCCTTATTGTCTAGAGAAAAAATGCCTTTTTTCCCAAAATGACTTTTTTTAAAACTCAATTTCAAAAAGGCAAATGGCAAAAGGAAACTTGTTGTCCCAGAGCCCTCAGATGTGACAGTAGGTGACCTGAGTATGTAATTTTGGAAATGACACAGTATGCTCTCCCTGGCCTGCATTGTCTGGTTTGTGCCTCCTGACGCTGTGGGTAGCTGATGAAGGGTGCATGACCTTTGTTCCACTTCACAAATCCCATCCTCCACCCTCCCTGTCCATGTGCATTTCTCCACTGAGTGACCATGTGACTAGGAGTGTGCGGTTTCATCAGGGGGGGTCAGGACTTGCAGACAGGAGCGTGGTTGTCTCCTGTAAGGTCACGCTTTGCATCCTAAAACCAGAGGTGAATGTGACAGGTGGAGGACTGACATAATTCAGACAGTTACAATGTTGGAGATTTGTGTGAAGCATAACCATAAACTTAATTGACTTGTTGCTGCTTGTCACTCAGCACACATTGCATGCATTGAAAGATTTTAGCTTGTCCCTTCCTGTTCACGTTACGACTTGCCTTCAGGGTGTATTTCATCTACTTCACTGTGTAAGGAAACACGGTTAAGATTCTGTAATATCCTCATGTTGCATAGTGGTTTGAAACAATAGTATTCGGATGTTCCTCTATAGAAAGGCTATTCTCCCTTAGGGTAGCTCTTCTCTTTGTTCAACTATTGAAATATGGATGAGACCCTGCCTGCTGAACTGATGCAGAAAGAATCAATGTGTCAATAAAAATGAATTTGAGATTTCAGCATCAAACATTTTTAGGGCAGACCCAGAGTGAACCACTGCTGTGCTCCCACTTGACTTCACATCAGTGAGTTCAGCAAGTCTAATGATACCCAAAGAATCAAAGTTTTGACTACAGTGGCTTTTTCGTGTTTTTATGTGCCTGGGTTGTTTTTCCTTTCTGGGGAAGTTTCACCAGAGTCGTCATCAGAGTTGTTGAGTCTGAGCAAGTCTTGCTCCAAGCTGAAAATAAAAGGTTTTGTCCTCATTTAAGATTATTTTGAGGAGTTTTTCTCTGATCATGGGACAAATTAAATGAACAGTGAGACCTTTTATGGCCCACAAAAATAAACGGATCGAAGATTTTGTCAGGAAGCGGCTATATACATGGAGGTTAACATCAGCTGTCCAGCTTTGTCCTCAAGAGGGCACAAAGAGAAACACAAACTGAAAGTTCCTCACAGGTGGGAAAACTAGAGAAATTGCACTGTTGAGTACATTTTTCATGTTGTTTTCTTGGGTATTTTGATCGTAAAGGAAGCACCACCTTCCAAACTTATCATGCGTCTCTGTAACTGCAGTCCACAGCAACGACTTTTCCAGAAATGTTTGTGCAGATTTGTAGTGCAGCTAAGAAACAGTCGTCACAGATTTGAAAAGCATTATCTTGTCAAAACGAGATTAAGTGTTGTTTGTTTAAAGTATCTATGTGTTAAGCCTTAAGTGATAAGAAGGTTATAATGAGCTTAAATGATTTGACCTGAGGCTAAGCGCCGGAGCTGGCTAACTCCTCGCCGCTCGTCACACCACTTCATGTTTTCAAATGAGCGTCTGTTTCTTTCTTACGCTGAGAGGAAGTGTGACAGAGCAACCATGTGCTTCTTTCATTATTTTTTCTGTCACTTCCTGGTTGTGGTTTGGGGTGACTCTTCAAATCTACAGCTGCAGCAGCTACAGCTCTCAGGCTTCAGGCTCGGCCGTGTGTCAGATGAACCAGCTGACCCTCCTCCCCTTTCCTCCCCTCTCCCCCACTTTTTTTCCAATGTCTTCTGTGTGTGTCTGAGTGTGGGGTGACTGTCAAGCTGGCTCTGCCATTGGCCTGTCATCCTCACAGGCCAAGTATGGAGAGTGGAGTAGGGGGTGGTAGTGGGGGTTATTGAAGTACCTTTTGCCTTTAACAACTGTCAGCCAAGCAGGACACAAGAGACATTTTCCTGGTGTTTACAATCTGACATATGGACGTACATCATTGAGACGTACACTCATGGAGAGGAGCTGAAACTGAACCTGTCTGTGGCAGCTCTGCCATACATAACAAAACACAGAATTATAAAGTAGATGGACTCTGTAGGTGGACTTTGTGTAAGCCTTAAAAAATCATGTTGGTGTCACTTGGGTGTCAACTTCAAATCCGCTGATATTTATCGTAATTTCAAATTATCTGTTACCTGCCGCTTTTAGCACATTTTCAGTAATGTAAATAATTGTTACTAAAGAATAATGTATCACAAATGCAAAGATCTTGTTGTAGCTAAAAAAGTCATAGACATGATGTACGAAAATAAAAAGTCTGCTATTAGAGCTTGATTATACAATGTGAGTTATAAGTTTAATTGTGTGATAAATGCTAAAGTGACATCCAAAGAGCCACATCCACTGTATGTCAGTGTACTCATCCAATATGTCTAGGTACACATCGTATGATCGGGTTCAGAGTCTATCCATATGACTCTTCACTGTGTTTGAGCATGATACACGTGTCTGTCACACACCGCAAAGATCCATGTGTATTTAGTCTCAGTCACAGCTGATTACACAATGTCTGCTCTCAGACTGTCTACATTTCTTATTTGGATGTTAAGTGGATTTCATCAACTTGAGGATAAGGATGGCAAATATGTTTAATGTATTAGATCATTATTTATGACACAGTAAATACAAAGTAACTTACAGGCAGCAAGGTGCCAGTGAATTACTGAAGAATTATTTACTGTATCATTCCCTTGTAATCCTTTTTTGTTAACGTTAATCTGCTCAAAAGATTATATACTACAAAATCAAATAAACAGTTGCAGTGTAGCTGCAAATTTTAACCAACTTTCTGTCTCGGATGTTAGGAAACATGTGCTCATCCTGTTTGTGATGAGCCTTGTAAAACCTGACCTATCAAAAAAAAGCCAGAAAATTCAGTATAGAGAACTGAGATGATTTTTTTTCTAATAAAATCCACAAAAATATTGCTAAATAATTTTGTTAAAGATATTTTTTGTATCACATTTGACAAATTAGACAGTTTTGACAACCCCGCGGTAAATATTCCCTTCTTTTATTTTTATTTTTTAATTGCAATTTAGATTTTATTTTCACTGCAGCATCTTGAAAATACAACTTAAGCTGCCTGTAGTGGTACAATAATCCTCAAGAGAGCAGAATACTTTCTGTGCATTTTTCAACGAGTTTGTTACAGAAAACATTTATCATGTTGATGAGGTAGAGCTCTTTAAAACAAATGTATCAAATATAATTTGTTTGGCAATATAGGGTTTGAGAGTGTTATGGTGCACATGCTCTTGAATTTCATATCATTATGGTAGGAAGACTTTGTTGACATCATCTATCATGTAACGTGCGTATCTTGTAATTTAGTGTGTCGCACATCATCAGTTTACAATCTTGACAGCACAATAAAAGCACACTTTGTGCTCCGATAACTTATGATTAGATGCAGCTTGATCTACTCTGACATGAAGATCTGCTTTAACACAAACAAGAGCAGAGCATGACAGATAGTTAAAATCCAGAACAAAAACTTCCTGGCAGCAGATAAAATATTCTGGTATGGTTTTAAATCAACCTGCTACTTGACCCGTGCTCCAGTGAGTGGCTGGCCCTGCCTCACACGTCTGTGTTTCTGTTCAGAGGGGGCGTGTTTCTGCTATTCATAGTAGAGAGAACTTCAGAGGTCTATTAGAGGTCAGTGAGTCCCTCTAATAGAAAGTGCAGCAGCTCAGGGCCTTCAGATAACTACACCTCCACCTCTGGATACTCCTCAGCGTTTTCTTCGTAAACACACTGTGGGACTGTGAGTACAGAGACTTGTAACTTTGCTGTATGAAGATTTTCAGCGCTGATTCATTAAGCTGTGAAAAGGTTTGTAGTGAACTTGTGGTCTTGTTTTCTATGATTTGCTTGAAGTAACACCTGCAGGAGTCAGTGAAGGGGATTTGAGGTTTGTTGTGGTTTTCTTTTTGAAAAATTTTGACTTGAAAAAAACAAATGATGCATAAGAGTGATGGAGAACCTGTTTTCCGATTTTGCACTTCCAAACTGAGAAGAGAATTAATGATTACCTTTGATCCACTAACTTAGGACTTAAGATTTACGATTTCTTGCTTGTCCTGAAATGTCAGGTAATGTGCTGGTGTTGTGTTCATGGCATCTTTTTGACAACACTTTGTCCCAATTGGCACTGATCCCATGAATCATGGGCTTAGTGTTAATAATAGAAGTAGGTGAGAAGTCAGTTGTGTCTGTGTTAGTCATATTTTAATTTACCTCATGGTTTTTTATAGTCTCATCTGATGGTCAGGGGGGAAAAAAATTTTTTTTGAAGCCAATTAGTCAAATTCTAGAAATTGCGGAGAAATGACGTAAAACAAACTTAATGTGTTCCAATAATCAAATGTGTTGACTGAAATAATCAGCAAAACAGTTGGTTTAATCTTATTTTATATCATCACATACTCTCACAACACAGACAACCTTTGACTACAGAGTTAAAGTATTGAGTTAATTTGCCATAAATTCACTTCACTCCAATATGATCAGGACCAGAGAGCCTTCACTTCCCCTCAGAAAGAAGAAGTGTAACGTGCAGCAAGTCTGTGCCCGTGTCCTTATATCACCGTGGTGACTGGAGTCATGTTTCCTTCCTGTGTCTTTGTAGAGCCCATCTCTCTTTTGGACAAAACATTTACAGCAGCTCAGAGCTTATACAAATGGAAATCATTCAGATGTGTTTCTTACTCCCATTAGAAAATGTTTTATGTTTTGTTTAAGTTGATGGAGTTTTAACACCACTAAAACCCCTGGTAAAATAACTTTCTGTCCATAAAATGGTTCTGGTGTTGTTTAAACATCTTGCCTTTCAAACTGCAAGTGTACCAAGTAAACGTTGTACTAAAATAATACATTTTATTTAAAAGCATGTTGGTATTGATATATCAATATTTTATATCAATCTTCCCACTGCTTGTGTCAGCTTTACATCAAAGAGTGCGACTTACATTTTGGCTCATGGTCTATTAATCACTTTTCTGATAACCCAGAGTTGTTACACGGTGGAAGACACAAAATAAAAGTAACAGCTTAGTGTAAGAAGTTATTTAGAATATAAAATAAAAAATTAAAGGTCTCAAAATTCATTATCAAAAACTGAGATGATCATTTCATTGTTTTATGCTTCACCAGGGTTATGATCCACTTAAAACGTCTCAATTTCCTGGTTGTCTGATAAATCTGCTAGGTTGATTTATCTGATGTTGTGAAATAGCCTGAACTAAATGATACACTACGCAAACATAGGGCTTGAGTCAACAAATTAATGTGGATCTATAACTGAGCTTTACTTTGATATTTGTAATAATGATCTTGTGCCAAAAACTGCAGTGCTTAAAAATTGTGCAGTACTATGTTTGACTGACTCAGGGCAGGAGATCTTAGTTAAATAGTCACCAAATGTTTAGATGTTGTTTAATATCTATCATGTGATCTGTTTCAGAGCTGGGGCGGATGTTGATGAGAGAGATTTCTGATATTTGATCGATAACACTTCAGAAAAATGTGGCTTCTTTGTTTAAATACACAGATGCTTTGTTTAATATTGGAAACTTGTCTTCTCATATTCAGAGATTTTTCAATGTTGTGTTTTTTTCCACCTATTTAAAACCTATGAATATTTTATTTTCTAAAACCAGGAGGAAAAACAAGAATTAAGCTTGACAGTGCCAATGACAGTCAATCAACTGCAATGACTCACAGATTAACCACATTTGTTGGCAGCTCTACTTTGTATCCTCCCCTTCCTGGTTTGTTTCCTGATTCCTCCAAAAATACACAAAAAAATCCAAAATGGAAAAAAATCAAAGGAGTTGATTTAAAAGAGTCTGGGTGTAGTGAACAGGTTTTTTCAGTATTGGAAACATTTTGCCTAGATTGTGAATGGGTGATCTGTTCTTCAGAGCAATGGCAGATCTCATGTTGCTGTGTAATGCTCTAAAACAAGAGGCCCATTGATAAAGAGATAACATTACATCCTGCTGCATCACCACATCCTCATGGAAGTCAGTGGGAACAGAACGTCGGCTCATGTCTCAAAACTATCTGAGCTAAATGAGAACAGACCCACGTGCTGGGAGATCAGAGTGTCAAGACTTTGTGTCTGTGTCTCCCTGCAGGGTCAGTGAAGAACCACAATGCAGGCTCAGGAAGTCCTGAGACAGCTGCGGATCCCCGAGCTGGACGATCTCCGGCAGTATGTCCGCAGCTTACCCACCAACACGCTCATGGGCATGGGCGCCTTCGCTGCCATCACCACATACTGGTTCGCAACCAGGCCAAAAGCCCTCAAACCACCGTGTGACCTCGGGCTGCAGTCGATGGAAATCCCAGTAGGTGACCCTTTTCTCTTCTCTTTACTTCGGTAGAATTGAACATGTGTGAGTGTTATACAACACAGAACAGGCCAGTCGTTTATCCACTTAGTGTCTAATGCTGAAAGTTGGAGAGATAACTGAAGCATGATTCAGCTGTTGGAAAAAGAGAGAGGAAATCCAGCGGACCTCATTCTGCAGGAATGTTAACTGTATCCTCTCTGCTTGAATCCTGACGGGTGAACTGTATTCAACATCCTCATTTTTTGTTACATCAAAGAGCTAAAAATTTAACTCCAGATGAGTGTCATTTACCTGCTAATCATTCTCCTCATACTTTGGTACAATAAGGGACTTTCTCAAGCCTCTATTACCTCAAACATAACTTGAACTTCATTTATATAAAGTAGACAAGTGGTTTTCAGTGCTTCAGTACATTTCAGTACATTCAGTACACAATTCAGTATATTTTTAGGAACAGTATGTCAGGTCTGGTAGCCTATATACTCACTTCTCTCTCTCTTCTTTGAGCTAAAGCCTAAAATGTATGCCCAAAATCCCTGATTCTCTCATTTACAACTGAAACCTGACCAATTTATTTCAAAATGATAATTTTGCTTTCATAAGGCTTTATATTGTTCCTCTGGCACCCTTTCGTAGCAAATACACAGTTTACAGCTGAAGGGAATCCTTATTTTTGTCCCACTGGTGTTTCAGAACAGGAGTTCCTGACCTTTTCTGTCTGGTGTACCCCTTTAGCCTTATTGTCACACCATGAGTACCCCCTCGCTCATGATTCTTTGAAAGTACAACACGACACAACTGGTTATTGAGTGGAGATAATTTTATTTGAACTGTTTAATTTGAGTATTTAATTCTCTAGCATTTCTTCTTTTTAACTCACATTAAACATAGAATAAATTGTATGCTCCTTGGAAAAGTAAGTGTAATAAATGAATAAATAAATAAATAAACAAACAAATCCAGAAATAGAAATAATCAACCTGATGAAAATAATCAAACCATTTATTCATATTTTTCTGTCTGCAGATAAGCAGCTGTTTTTCTTTTGCCACGGGTTATTGTCTCCCTGGTGAGACTAGTTGTAGCGCATCTGTACCGTTTTATTGACAGGCTTATCTCAGTACTTGCAAGTTGAAAATAAATACCTCTTGGGGTACACAATCCCCTGTTTGGGAATCACTGTTTTAGGAAACTCTTATTCAGCCTCTGTTTGAAATACTTTTTGCCTGTTTGAGATCCCCCCTCTACAAACCCCCTTCTCTCTGATTCACCAGCCCTCTACAGACCTGTGCAGAGGTGCAGCTATAGGCAGGTTTTTGTTTCGTGTCATGAGGCAAATTGGAGATCTCTCTGTTGAGTACAACCTCTAGGAACTTACTGAGTTCTTAAAAACTACCAACTACTCAGAGGAAGTCTTGACTTGCAAAAGTTGAGTGAGACCAGGTTTGTCATTGAGATGTCAGAGGAGAACAGCAAGTGAGTCTCAATTGAGCAACTGAACGGTTTCAAGTGTGACTTTCAAAGGTTTCAGTAGATCTCTTTGCTAAGTCCAACAGGATTCATAATCTATTCCTCGTTCACCACTGTAGAGAATCTGTGTTAATGGTACCCTCTGTCACAGAGAAACAATTTTAAGCTTAATAAATCTTTGTAATTCATCTTCTCACAAGTTTATTCATGACTCATTTTATCTATTGATTTATCTATTTATCTTTGAAGGGAGGAGAACGTGCACGGAGGTCAGCGTTGAATGACGGCAACGAGCTTATGACCCACTTCTACAGCGATGCACGCACAATATATGAGGTGTTCATGCGCGGGCTCAGAGTTTCAAGTAAGAATTTTTTTTCAATACTTTACATCCTCAGGGAGGATAATGTTCGGCAGATTCATTTTTCTTTCGAGTGTAAATAATCATATTTTTTGCTTGTAGATGATGGTCCTTGTCTGGGATCAAGGAAACCAAACCAGCCATATGAGTGGCAGTCGTACAAAGAGGTGAAACATTTATCATTCTGCATGTCAGTGTCACCATTAGAGTCATGGTTTCTTTAAAAAGGATCTATTTCTCTTTCACACAGGTGGCAGACAGAGCTGAGCACATCGGCTCTGCTCTTCTCCACAGAGGACACTCCCACACAGGAGACAAATACATCGGCATTTTCTCACAGAACAGACCAGAGGTAGAGACTGTCCTCATGCTCTGGGTTACTTTTTGCCCCAAAACATAAAACAATATACGATAATAATTCATATAATATGTATCTTACAGGACAGTCTTTCCTCATTTCACTCCTTTTCCCTGTATTTTGTTCTCAGTGGACCATATCAGAGCTGGCCTGTTACACGTACTCCATGGTGGCGGTTCCACTATACGACACCCTGGGAAAAGAGGCAATCGGCTATGTCATCGATAAAGGTACACAAGAGGGCAATCCTTAAACACTCAACACACACAACCTGTGATGCCTGCACTGTGCTCTACATCATGACAGAAACTGATTTCATTTTGCTTTTGTTTGTTTATTAGCTTCTATCTCAACTGTGATCTGCGATGTCCCTGAAAAAGCCCAAATGATTCTGGATTGTGTGGAAGGAAAAGGAAAAACCGTGAAGACGATTGTGCTAATAGAGGCCTTCAGCAGCGACCTGGTGACCCTTGGACAGGAGAATGGGATTGAAATTCTGAGTTTGAAAGAATTTGAGGTGAGGAATGCAATGCCCTTTCATTTTATTCATGTTTAAAATACTTTTTTTAACACAATAATACAAAATTTCCACTGAGTCTGGCGGATGAATTTAGCTGTGACTCCTGTAGTTTCCATTTGTGATACTCTGTTGTTCAGGTATGGTCTGTTCATGGTTTCATGGAAATGGGGCCCAGAGATGCTGTTTGTTTTAGCTGAGATTTGTATCAGCACTTCCTGTAAGAACCGCAGTTTTCATGTAATGTGTTTTTATTTCTTTTCCAGGCCTTGGGTAAAACACACCGCCAGAAACCACTGGTGAGTAGAAACAACTTGGGTGAGTTAAAAAGAGAACAAGAAAGAAGCTCTAAAAAGAATATTATTTTATTCAATAGACCTGAATTAAAGCAGCTTGCACATTTGCTGTGTAGCATGCATTTGCATCAGTGTAGATCTGTGATATGTGATTACAGCCTCCTAAACCAGACGACCTTGCACTTGTCTGCTTCACATCAGGAACTACAGGTAGTTACAGAATCTTCCACAATGTTTACCTTTTAAAGCTGTTGTTTTATATTAACCTGGTGTATAATGACAATCATCATTTCATTTCAGGGAATCCAAAAGGTGCCATGCTAACTCATGGGAATGTCATCTCCAACACTGCCGCTTTCATTAAAATCACTGAGGTAAACAAACATACCAGTTTAACTTGGCAGATGCAAAATGAAAGACTGAGCCTAAAGATCAATGATAGCCTGTGATTGTGAAGGTTTGAGGTTGATTCTTTAATTTACTTACTTGATCCCTTTCAGTAGTGCCGTTTGACTGACAGACTGCTCACATCAAATACTTAAAAAAAAAAAAAAAGAAATTTCTTTTTTCTACTTGTGGTGGGTAAAAGTATCCATATGACAATAGATTAAAAATAATAATGATAAAAATAATAACTTTATTTATAGAGCACCTTTAAAAACAACAGTTCACAAAGTGCTTTACAGCAGAGACCCGCAGCAAAATCAACAGACAAACAAACAAATAGTGAATCAAATAGCGAAGAACATTGAAATGAACAATAATAAAGGAAAAAAAAAAAAAAAAGCAAAAGAGAAGAGGACCCAGGCAGTGCAAGACCCTATGATGAGACCATGAGGACCAGAGGTGAGAAGGAGTAAAAAAGCAAACAGGAACACTAGAGAGGATAAAAACAACAATGAAATATCGTGGTGAATAAATAAGGTAATAAAAGGATAAAACAGCCTTAAATGATAACTGAAGCGCTCAGCTCCTTAAAAATAATTGGATAAATAAATAAAAACATAAATAATTAAAATAAACTCATAAACGAATGAATAAATATGGAGGTCAGTAGATAAATAAATAAGTGAGTCAACTCTGTAAGAGGGCGGTAAAAATACAAAAGAGGACAATAAATAAAGAGGTGAAGAGATAGTAGCAGTGAAGAATAGGAATAAGATATTTTGAATAAGGAATAAGATATTGTCACCCTTACCCGTGTGATACTGATCGTTCTATTGTTGGAGTTAAATATAGAGTTTAATCTAAAAATAAAACAGCATTAAGTTTCACTCATCATCATTCAACTATGACATTAGCCCTGCTTTTTGTTTTGGAGGAGTGTTTTTTTTTACTTTTCTGTGAATAAGATGTAGTGATGTGTTCTGTCACATTTTACCAGCAATCACAGAAGCCTTGTCATGATATATTATGCCATGCCATGTGTAGTATATTCAGCAATAATATCAGTTATCCTGAAACACCCCCACCTCTATTCACCACCAGTATTATGGAAATAACAGCGGAGTAGGTGTGTGAAGTGCTGCCTCCTCACCTTCTACTTTCACACCTCTTATTGACTGCCCGCAGGAAATAGAAATCCTTAGAAAGGACCCTTGTTGACCTTCTTCATACTTTCTGTTTCACTTGCTTCTGTGACTCTTGTCTGTTCCCCCCCTCCTGGTCCTCTCCTGTGCCCCCCCTGTTCGGTGTGGTCTAGGGCACATTGAATCCCACCCCTCAAGATGTGCTCATATCCTACCTCCCTCTGGCCCACATGTTTGAGAGGGTGGTGGAGGTACAGTTCGCCACGCTTGAGCTGCAAACGTGCATGTGTTTTGTTTTGTGTGTCCTCCGCAGGTACACTGCATGCTGGACCTCCATGACATTCATGTATCCTATCTTCCCCTAGCTCACATGTTTGAGAGGGTTGTACAGGTATGTGTTGGAACTAACATCTTTTTGTAATAAAACTGCAGGGGACTCTGTGCCATCTGTGGTCATACTTCATATTTTATAACATTGAAAATGTTTACAAAGCAGCTAAGTTTAAGTTGGATACTATTGTAAATACCTATAACATTGACATTGTCTTATTTCACTGAGTCATGGTTTTGTTTTAAGGTTATTGTTGAGTTTGGTGATAGGAATCAAATACTTTTTGAGTACAAAAAAAGAACACACTGTCCTTAGAGCAGAGTTACTCAACTTAAATTTGATTTACTTTGTTAGTGCACAAAGTGAGAATTAAACAATTGTGGCACTGAAATCTGGAGTTAAGCATTTTACAAAAGCGTGTATTCAATAAAACAGCTGATCCTCTAAAGAAAAAAATAACCTGTGTCATAAAGTGAAACTAAAAATGTCATGCATTAACCTTTAACTTTTAAACTAACTTCTGTTTAGTTGTATTAACATGAATTCTTTAAACTAAAAATACAGCAGTGTGTGTGATAACAAACATGAGAAATGTAATAAGATCCTGAAAATCAACACTGCCCTCTAGTGGGTGGAATTGAACTTTCCTGTGGGAGTAAGCTGCTCTCTTCTCATCAGGGTGTCGTCCTCATTCATGGAGCTCGAATCGGATATTTCCAAGGTGACATTCGACTTTTGATGGATGACTTGAAAACACTGCAGCCGACGGTGTTTCCTGTGGTCCCACGCCTCCTCAACCGCATGTTTGACAAGGTCAGACAAAGATAAAGAGATTGTTTCTGTTCAACAAATGTATTTAGTAAAATCTTTTTTGCAGGTATTCTATATTTTGTTCCCACTCTATTAATTTACTGATTCATACAGCTGAGGTTAACTTGCACTGCTCTTGAATGTAAAATTACTCTTGTGGCAAAACAGTTGAGACATTTTTTTGTTCCTTGTGAATCCTCCACAGGTGTTCAGTCAAGCCAACACACCCCTGAAGAAATGGCTGCTCGATTTTGCTTTCAGGAGGAAGGAGGCAGACCTGAAGAGTGGTGTGGTCAGAAAAGACAGCATGTGGGACAAACTTATCTTCAAAAAAGTACAGGTATGCATGGCTCACTCCTTAAAGCTACTGTGTCTTTTCCGCTGACTCTATTAAATATTGACTATTTGTACCAATTTTTTGATGTAAGCAGATGCACAGGAGCCCAGAAGTTAAAACGTGGAAAGTTAATCAAAAATTTGATATCATCTTGACTCATGTTATGTAAGATAAAATATGTCAGGCATTTTTCAGTTTAATTTGAATAGTTTTGGTCAGCAGCTACAAAAAAGTCAAATCAACAGAATACCAGGACATTTCAATTCCAGTTTGAGTTAATTACTACTCAGACTCTATAAATACAGCATATTTATCAATCTAATTCAGTGCGGCTTACCACAGTCATTGAGAAGACTGCTTACTGAACAGTTGTGAGGGAGACGATCACTGACATCCTGTGCAAGGAGCCAAAGCCACAGAAGGTCTCTGCTGAAAAGTTTTGCTATTCACTGAGTTCTTCCTGATGTATCTTGGCACAAAGTTCACTGACAAGAAAAACTGTTTTAGGATACTCCATTAAGACTTACCAAGAAACTCTGATTCAAAAACTGTTGAAAGCTTTATGAGGAGTGAAGTCAAGTTGGTGTGAGTGCATTTAGAGCCAACACAAACAGACCACAGAAAAAAGCTACGACTGTCACATCCCTGATATCGAGCCATTTCTCAACCAGAGACAACATCAGGAGCATCAGAGCAGGGTAGAGAATAAAAGCCATGGTGAGGAGCCCACACCAAGAACTTAAAATACAGTGTCCATATCCTAAAAACCCAAAAGAGGACCTTTCATCTGGGGGATGCTTCAAAAATACCCAAAGATACTCATACACAACAACAAAAGGGCTTCATAACCCAGACACTTATTCAAAACACTCCTTTTCTGTTTGAAGTGAACATTTTCTATAATGTCAATATTAAAGGTATATTGGGGTCCATTCCTGCCCATTTAAAAGTATAATAATGAAAAACTGGCTTTGTTGCAATCTTTTTTGCCCATATGAAGTCAAATTTTTTAGATAAAGGTCAAGTGAATGAAATGGTATGGAGCCCCTAAAGGGACAAGAAAAGGTAAAAAAAAAAATAATAATTTCACGTGCGCACTTGAAACTTTTACGTGCTCACCTGAAACTTTCATGTGCTCACTAGAAACTTTTAGGTGCTCACCTGAACCATAGTGCGCACCAGAAATGCTTCAGATGCACACCTGACAGTTTTCTAATCTACAAAATGACAATACAAGAGTTAGTGCGTGTACCACCACTTCTGTTTCGACGCAAAGGATTCACAGCTTTGGATCGTGTGTTTGATGTTTTTTGAGGGACAACCCGTACATTTTGGGGAAGTCTATAAAAACTCCTGGGACATAATTTTACCACCAAAAAGGAGGACATGTCTGGGTAAAAGGATATATGGTTACCTTAACTTCAAAACTCAAACAAAAACAGCTTTAACTATTTCAAAAATGTTCAAATATTGTTGTTCTGGTGTTCTCTTCATTCTGTATTTTTTGTATGTTTACATAAAAACAAACAGCTAAAATCAGATCACTTATAACAAGTGTCTAACAGTAAGGTTTTTTTAAGAGCAGAAAACAATAATAGCTGTGTCTCAGGTTTTGAATTGTTTGTCTGCACTTTGCAGGCGAGTTTGGGCGGTCGTGTCAGACTCATGATCACAGGAGCAGCACCAGTTTCTCCGACTATCCTGACGTTTCTACGAGCTGCACTGGGCTGTCAGGTGAGTCATAACCATACACTCTTTTTATTCATAACTAAGTGGGATGGCTTTTTTAGTTTTTGTTACTAAAATCTTGATCTCCACAGTTTTATGAAGGCTATGGTCAGACTGAATGTACAGCAGGTTGCTCCATGTCAATGCCCGGGGACTGGACAGCAGGTAGACGAGTGCAGCCTCCATCGAATGATCCTGTCATTGTCAAACATCATTGTTTATTTGTCTGGACGCAAAATAACTCAACTGATTATGTCTGTCTGCAGGTCATGTCGGACCTCCTTTACCTTGCAATAGCATTAAATTAGTTGATGTGGCAGAAATGAACTATCTGGCAGCGAATGGAGAGGGAGAGGTAAGATACTCTTCAGTAACTTTCCAAAACATGCATTTAATTAAATCAGGGGGTTGTATTTTTAACAACACTGACAGGAAAATATTCATATTGGTTTGTTTGACTGTCATTGTTATGAACATTTAAAACAATCCAGACTTAAATACTGATAAACAAAACTGATTCCAGTTGAGTCGAGCTAAAAAAAGAGAACATTAACAAAAACATTCGGCATTGGTGTTGTTTTATTCACAAATGTCAAAACCATAATGCAAGCCTGTTCAAAACTTTGATAGAATTAAAGAAGGTTACTTATATAAATGAGTTTTTGACACTTATCATCTTTTCCTCTAGATATGTGTCAAAGGGCCAAATGTTTTCAAGGGATACCTGAAGGACCCTGAGAAAACAGCAGAGGCAATAGATGAGGACGGCTGGCTGCACACAGGAGACATCGGGAAATGGCTTCCTGTACGAAGAACAAGCTGAAGCAAACTTTCATCTCTTTGTGCTTCTGTCTATTATGTCTTCAACAAACCTGAAACTTCACTTTGAGATATATTTCTTGCCGGTTTTGTTGCAGAATGGAACTTTGAAGATCACTGACAGGAAAAAGCACATTTTCAAGCTGGCACAAGGAGAATACATCGCCCCTGAGAAAATAGAGACGGTCTACAATCTGAGTGATCCAGTGGCTCAGATATTTGTTCATGGTGACAGCTTACAGGTAGGTCTTACTTTTAAATCTCATCTTTGTGCTGTTGTATGCTTTTTCCAGTGTCATACACATAATGTGGCAGTGAGGTTTCTTTACTGGTGTTCTTTGTTTCAGGCCTGCCTGGTGGGGATAGTGGTGCCTGATCCAGACTTTTTACCTCTTTGGATGAAGAAAAAGGGGCATGAAGGGTCCTACTCTGAACTCTGCAAAAACCCAGTGAGATATATTCACATCAGTGGCACAAACACAGAATCATTTGGTGTGTGTTTGTGTGCTAAAATCATTTTCTGCTTTAGGATGTGAAGAACGCCATCTTGGAAGACCTACTGAGGCTGGGAAAAGAAGCTGGGCTGAAGTCTTTTGAGCAGGTGAATATTGACACATTGGACCTCAGCATTTAGTTTTGCAAAAAGTTCTTTTTATTCCCTTTTATTACAATTGTACTTATATATTAATAGATCAATATCTTTGCACAACATAATAATTCAGAAACCACTTTGAAAACTGAGCCCCCAAGGCCTTTTTAAGCAAAAAGTTTGAAGTTTTATATAGTAAAAAAAGTCTCATTTTATGCTTTTCTTTTCAGCAATGTATAGCAAAACTTGTTTTTAGATGTTGAACAGTTTTCTGGCCAAAGGAGGACTTAATACTACTAAAAAATGGGCTTAAAATTGTACAACAAAGATTTTCCAATGTATTTGGCCACTTTATAAACCATGTAATCATGTCCAAAAAAAGACCATAAAAATCATTGACACTTGGCTCAAAGTGAGGTTGCCACAAAAACTGCTCCCCCTTGGTGACTGGCTGCAGTGTTGGTCAAAAACTCTGTCCCCTCATTCATTCCAGATAGGAGTAAACAAAACTTTAAAAAATGAATACATCTGGTAGAAATGTTCCTTTTGCTGTGGTGTGGTTATGAAGGTATTATTTGGTTTCATTGTGCTCAAGCCCTCTTTTTTCTGAGAATTTAATATTGTCATTAGCTATTAGTCGTTAAAACAGGGTTTTAGGTCACGGTTAGTGATGATTGACAGCTGCCATTCTTGTGTAGCTTTTTCAGGAATAGTGAGATACTTCGGGAGAGAGAGCTTAGAAGAGACTTAGAGATTAGACTTCCGAAAGAAAAAAATATATAAAAATATGCTTGTTTGTCACTGGATTTTATTCACATTTTCAGTGGTCTGTACTGTGCAGAATCTGGCTGCACAATGATGCAAGGTGACGGGGTCCTTATGGCTTCAAAACTGTGCAACAGTATGAGGCAATAGCCACATGGTCCATGAAAACAGTCTATGGTTCAAACTAAGCACCAATCTCTGGTCTAAAAATATAAGACAATGGGAAATGCAAAAATCTGCAGTTTGTCAGGTGTCCACTCAGGCTGGCTCTGGAAATACCAAAAGCCACACACAAATCCAAAAAAAGGTGATTTTACAGCAGTTAGAAACAGGTTTACAGCCTGGTGGTATAAACAATGACTGAAGTGGAATTGGCTGATTTCTCTATTTTGGCAGCTCAGTAAATATCAAGATTACTAGTTGCTACAACCCCTGCCGACATTTTACTTCAAAACTGTGTTTAAAAACAGTTGACATGAAGGAGACCATGTCCATTTGTGTTACAGTCTATTGCCCCAACAGGTTATTCAGAAACAATATTTGTCTGTTTGAAGTGCACTTATGGCTGTTCTTTTCTTTAATATTCCTGCTCTTCCCTTTCTACAGGTGAGAGATATCAAGTTACATCCTGAGTTGTTTTCTGTTCAAAACGGCCTGCTCACGCCCACTTTGAAGGCCAAAAGGGCCGAGCTTCGGAGCCGCTTCAGGGATTTGATTGATGAACTTTATGCCAAAATCAAGATGTAAGCTGGAAGTGAGGACCGCTTGTTAGAAAGAGACAATCATTTAGAGCACACAGCCAGAATGGAGGAGCGGGAGACTCTCTTAAAGTTCAGCTAGTGGATACAAGGGAGTTTTATGGGGGCTGCCTTCAAAAAAAAAAAAAAAAAAGGATAGATGACCCTCAGTTTGAAGTATGTACTGTTCCTGATTTATCTAGAAATTGTGCCACTAATTGTTTTGTGCTAGCACTGGCTCGATATTGCAGATCATGCCATCTTTGTGACTGATATTGATTATTCAAGGTTAAAAAAGACACAAGACTCCTACCTGAACTGCCTTAACTTTCCGTGTGACTGAATCCTACACAGTCAGAAAGGTCCAGCAAAACATTTTGCAAGCTTTTATTCTCGAGTGCTAGAGTAAAAAACATCTTATAAACTGGCTTTGACAACAGTGACAAATATTGAGTATTTATATACAAGACTATTTAATGTTTTGGCCATGTATTTAAGATGCTATTTAATGTAAACATTAAACCTGTAAATAGTGTATCTGCTGAAAAGTCTACCTGTATGCAGAGTATCGTGCCCATTCCCATGTTTTAAGTGCTGCAGGCTAAAAGAGTGATAAAACTGTTTTCATGCACAATGTAGATGACAGCCTCTTTGGGAATCTTCTTGCTTGACAGATTGTTTTTTGTGCCTTCTTTGATTTTGTCTGTTTTCTTTTAACAATGCATGAAAAATATTGAATGTTGTAGATGCAGTTCCAACATTGTAAAGTTTCCCATTTCAGTGCCACAGTGAGCAGAATAAAGCTGCACACTGTCATTTGTATCATGCACAAAAGAAGAATTCAGGGTAAATATTATTAAAGCTGTGGTGTCACAGTTTATGTTTTTCATAATTGATTTTATGTTCTTGTCAACTTTTTGATTTCTAACAGTCCTCAAAAAATCTCGTAAAAAAATGGAGCAGCACTTTAGCTGTTCAGCTAAATATTTTAAATTTTAATGTTTTGACTGAATTATGATCACTAAACAAAACATCCATGTCAAAGCTTCATTGACATTTCAAGCCATATTGTTTTTAACTCTTAGGGTATGAAAAGACAAAGGTGCATTTTTGTGCCGCAGTTATCAATACAGTCTCTTCATTTGTCCACTGTACCAAATAAACACTTTTAACAAAAATGCTGCAGTAAGTCTGTGTTTTCTGTCGGAAGGAAAAAAAAAAATTGATCAATGTCCTGGAGGTCGACACTCACTTTTAATTGTTGTCAGAACATTTAACATTTACACATGTATCTTTAAGAATAAAGTGCTATTAATGACAACTTACCATTTGGAACAATTGCGAGTATCATGAAGCTTGAAGTTTTTTAAGAAGAGTCATTTATGTACAATTTCTTTAAAAATCTTTCATTTTGACATTTTTGGTATATAACTTAAATATTTTATTTAGAGGTCTAACTACAAGTTTTTCTTTCGGACGGACACTTGGTTTAACATGTTTCTTTTTAGTGCATCTATAAGCCTACATCATACATTACACTGCATATGAATACTAGGACAGATGACTGAAGTGCTGTAAGTATCTTAGATATTGTACAATCCAACCTGACCCTCTACTGAGAATCAAAATCTGCCATATATTTAAGCAGAAGCTGATCAGAGATTTCATTCTGTCCTTCAAAGTCCTCCAGGCTCTCTAAAAAGTCCTGGTCGTCCTGTCTGTCTCCCCACACATCAGGTGAGTTTTCTTCTGGACGCACTGAGATCTGTGGAGTCTGCTCTGGTGCCTGGCTGAGCTCAATGTTGCCAGATTCATCCATTAAGTACGCTTGGTCTTCATCGTCCTGTCAGTGGCAGATAACATGATTATGCACAGCTGCATACAAAGAATTACATGTCTTTGAGCTTTAGATGAAACATATCAGCTGTGAAGTTTGTAGCTGCTGGTTAAAGTAAATCAGACAAACCAGTGTCAGGATGTATCTGACGCAGATCTCCTGAGGCAGTGGGTGACCTGAAACAGATTTGGTAAAGTCAGACCTGTTCTATCAGCACCTTTGTGAAGATATCAACCATCAGGCAGCTCATGGTGTGATCTTTAATTCTTTGCAGTAGAAATTGATAGCTTTTAGGGTCATTGCATACTTGAGGACCTGAAGTTCTTGCACTCAGGATCATGACACCTCTGGTACCAGACTTCCTCTTTGAGATCCACAACAATCCTGCAGAAAGAAGTGAACAAATTAGAAGAGAGGAGAGGACAAACGAAGACACAAATCCATTCAACACAAAGACACATACATGATGTTGTTGCTTTTATGAAACCTTTCCACGTTTTCACACCAGCGGTATTTTGCAATGTCATAAACAATCAGTTGTTCAGAAGCAAAGTAGTTCCATCGTCTGATGCCTGTTGATGTGAAAATGACAGTGATCAGCCTTCGCGTGACAAACTCATCAAAAATGTAACCAGCAGTCTTTAACACAAGCTACTGAGTGATACGAAATAGGGATAAGAACAAAAAACATCTTATCGTCATTGAATGTGTATCATCTCCTTTAATTAATCTCCAAGTTTGTTTAGTGCAGTCTGATGGATCGGTCTTACTGTTATTATTAACATCATTAAGGACAAGAAGTTTGATTCATGTCATGCTGAGAAACTGATTCACCTGTATGCTAATTTTGGAGCCTGTCGTTTGCTGTGTTATGCACAAAAAAATAATCCATGTGTAATTAATCAAGATGTCGAAATACACAAGATCTTTGCTGTCCTCAGTTTTAAATCAGTGCAAACTGAATAAATTTAAACAGTTGAAATATCAAATAAAGAATCCTGAGTCATCATTCTGGGCTTTGGACAGTTGTAAAGTGCTTTTCCTGTGTGTTTCTGATTAATAACACACCAAACAATACAAAAGTAACACAGCAAGTCATGAGTTGTTGTTGTAAACTGAACCTGCAAATGTTTTTTTCCTTTAAATAAACGCAGTATCATATGAAATACTTACTTCCTTGAACGCCATTCTTTTTCACCAAAGTTAAAACAAAGTCGTCCACGTTTTGATGAGGGGATGACTGGTAGCCAGAGATTGAGTCTGTTTGTGAAACAGGAGATTAGTTTATATCCTAAACTTTAGTTAAAGTGACTTATTATATAAAATGTTGTGTATGAGCAGATAATCCACAAAAATGGCTGTTGTTGTGTCAGTGTACCCGAGGATGGGGCTGATCCCTGCTGCTTGTGACTCTTGGTTATGAAATCTTTATTCCCTGGTGTGTCCCATGTAAGAATCCTCTGACCTGTGAAACTAATCATGCAAAAAAAAAATCTTTTGTAGAGTAACCAAAAGACTCAAAGAAAAGATGATTCCAGGAAAAACAAAACTGAGTTGTGTTGTGTTAAGTTTACCTCAGATTACAGACTAAAGAAGCAAAGAATACACTTTCCTCCACAGAAACACCTTTCTCAAGTTTGGCAGTGAATTTGTTGTCGTCTGACACTGTGAACGCTGCGTTCTTTCCCACTTTGGACGATTTGTAAAGGCGAAAGTTTCTGTTCTTGGTGTAAACACCTGTTGTTATAAAAGTGCAAACACTGTTTATCCAACAGGTGAATCTTGGCAAGGTTTACAAAACAACGTACCGGGTCATGACTGTGTAATAAAAAGCATTCAGCTCAAGTATTTTTCTGATACAGGGATAATTAGACGAATACAGCTCCTACCAAGATCCACAAATAGGCAGTCCCGACCCTCTTTGTTTTTGACTTGAAGGAAACTTAGGTCTGGCTCTTCTTTCTTGCATTTCTTGGTCTGTGGACTTTCTGCCAGCTCTTCTGCCTTTGCTGGCTTTTCCCCGGAAACATCATGAGCCCTTTTGTGAGAACATTAATATATCAAACAAAGTATTTCAAGTAGAGATATCATCATCAAAAAAGAGAGACGAATTACAAACCATGTTTTGCCAATGTCTGCCCCTGGATTCTTCCCAGCATTCAGGAAAGAACAGTTTTTGGGTTGGTTCAGGATCGGCTGCAGAATTGCATGGGTAAACCTGCCTATAAAACAAAGCTTATAATAAATGAACTTCAAGTTTTCTGCTATTTTCTTGATTAATTCAAATTATTTTTACCATTTGTGACTAATGACAGATTTAGGCCTCCATGTAACTTTTGAACATTTCTGTTTATAACACAGAACATACCAACATGTATGTTGTCCTTGAAAGCTGCATCATGGAGATTGAAGATCAGATGCCGGCTGAATTTATCTTCAGTGCTCGAGTCCAGATTGAGGACATCTTTGGCAGAAGATTTGATCCCATAAACTTCCATTAACTTGTCACAAACATACTGTCAACATATGAAACACATATCAGGCACGTTATTAACAAAGGAAAAATGAGCCTAATATAGACAACAAGGTAGGGTAGAAATACTGTGTACACTTATAATAAATGCATTCAAAAGTGGCTCATTGAAACCTTTTTTAACATGACCATTTTTGGAACACTGATGTGATGATGTGGAAAGCCCCATACCTGGATGAGTGAAGACACCATAGCTATCCCATCAGCTCCTTGGTTTGAGGGTTTGTAAAACTCCAAGTCAAAGTAAAGCTTACAAACTGCTCCCTCTGGTATCACTTCATAGCAGTGCATCAAGGACTGTGTGTATGTCCTGATTAAAAACAATGAATACAAATCAGCAGCCAAATTGTTATTCATAACAATGCCTTCAAGGAATGAAAAATTATGTATCAGTTTGTGCGCTTCAATATTTACCTGTAGTAATGCCAGAGCTCAGTGTAACTGGTGACCAGGTAGATCCTTTGACCCTGGGGTGTATTTTCTTTTTCAAGAGCAAAAATATGCACTGCCTGGGAATATAATGCACAAACGTAAGCATTCTTGCTTCATAAATCTGATGTACATGATGATGAGCAGGTCTAGCATCGACATTGTGTCACCTCTCTGGAGCTCTGAGCGAAGCTGATGGCCATACTCTGACGAGGGAAGAGCTTCCAGACGGAGGAAGGCTGACATGGCCAGAGTCGAGGTTTGTAGCGTGAAGCCAGCGGGTTCAGCTGAAACGACTGAGCAAGCTGCTCAACCTTCTTCAGTCGATCTTCCCACTTCTTCATGCTTGGGCCCCTGTAAACTACGTATTTGAGACCTTTTAATGCAGCTCTAACACCGTGTTTTCAGCATAGCTTAGAAGCACTTCAGAAGGCTGGTACACAAACTCCTATCTGTCTGCAATGGAAAAAAAAAATCATTGTATTATATATAGGGTGACCATACATCCTCTTTTGCCTGGACACGTCATCCGGTTTTGGTCATATGTCAGAGGGGATTTTATTTCAATATTCCCCAAACTACTGGGTTTTGATATATATATATATATATATATATATATTACCTATATATTTATGTTGCATCACTACCTCTTAAATTCATCTGAATTGCAAATTCACCCATTCTACCTTTGCTGCACTGTGCAACAAGTCAAGCATTTAGGAGAAAAAGCTCATCGAAATATTAAAAATAATTTTAAAATGTTCAAAAAACGACTATATTTATCATAAAGGCTGGTTGCATAAAGCCCCCTGGTTACTGAACTCGAGCTAATGCAGCATTAGATGTAATGTTGATCCAGTAGATTAACTTTTAAGTCCTCTGTTCATCAAAGTTCAGTCATAGACTGTATATAGATATAATTATACAGTTTATGAGCAGAGTTCATTTTAAGTTCATCATCACCCTAAGCATAGACTATACAGTCTATGTCACGCACCAAATCTCCAAAGAAAGACGGATAAATATCATGTAATTACCGTTTATCGACTTCAAAACCGGCTGTCGCTTTTTCCCAGGCAAAAGAAATGTAGGTAAATAAAAGTAAACAACTTTCTGTCAGGGCGGATTGTTTTCTTTTTTCGCGCGTATCGCCGGAAGTGGCGCCCTTTTCCGGTTAAACGTCATCATTGCAGACAATGTCAAAATAAAAGTCTTTATTGTGTTCACTGGTGTTCTTTGTGGAATAATATGTATAATCTAAGACTAGTCTGCGACTAAAGATGATGAGATGTTTTAAAAGGGTCAAAACTTGAAAACATTTCAATTCAGGAGAACAATTTTAAAACAATGCCTTGTGCCTTCATCAGGGTCACGGGTAAAAATATAGGGGAGAGTGGGGTAAGTTGGACCCATCCCCTGGATCTAGGCGACACATTTTTTTGTCAAATGACCATAAATTCTGCAAGCACCCTAGAGAGGTGCATATTATGGTTGTAAGTATGCTTCCTCTAAGACAAAAAAAAGTAAAAAATTAAAAAATAAATTTTTTTTTTTTTTGCTTGTTAAAGTTTTTTGATTTTGTTTTTACATTTCAGCTATGATGACTATTGCATGAGAGCGATTTATTTAATTTTATTTATAAGCATTTTTCTGAGTCTGACAAAATATGTCATACATGTTGATGATATGCCAGCATATCAAACCATTTAGCTAAAGCCTTAATTGCTAAACTAGGTTGTTGTTCCCCCCAAAAATCTGTATCTGTGGGGTGAATTGAGCCAGTGGTACAACTGGTGTGAAGTGGAGTAAACTATGTGAAATAATGTCAATCACATGTTACTGAGACTGTGCCTCATAATTGAATGTTTTCTCCAAACAAGGGCATTATAGTTTTGATGACTTGCTAACAATAGAAACACAATGTATGGTTTATGAGTGAGGTGATATCCTATTCTCCCTTATCACAGAGCAACCTTTTTGGACAATGATGAAGTGTCAGATGTTCAGGTTTGAATATACTGAATATACAGTATTTGTTCATTGTTTGCACAGACAGGTTCACCCATCAGTAAAACTTAAAATCTTTGAGTTCTGTTGTGGTGTGGTTGTTACAAGTATACTTTGATCCAAAATAGTCTAGAACTGACTCTCGGTCATGCCCCTTAACTTCCTGTCTGAACATGGAGTCGATAGTTGTTGAGTATGACAGTGAAAAAGGGAACCAAAACTGACGCCTCACTAATATTCCTCACATTTGAGTTACAATTTTTTTTTCATTTGCAATGCTGATAAACCTCACTTAAAGTTTCCTTGAAATGCTCAGGTTTAAGCCGTAAAAGTAAATCTGTCAGTTTATCCCTAGGTGGCTAAATGTACTCACTGACATGTATCAACTAACCCCTAAGCTAGGGCAAGTTGAGCCACAAAACAACTTTTTTTGAGAGGTCATATTTTCATAGCCTTTTGTCATGTATGCATTCTGAGCATTTCTACAGACAGGAAACGCCCTACATTAAAACTGGACATGTTTCTTTTACTTCTGCATCACTTTCCCTTGCCTTGAGGACAGCAGAAGTTAAAAAAAACCCTCAATTCATCCCACTCTCCCTACTGCAGAAGAAGCCAGGCTTTTCACCAGATTAAACTGAAAGAAGTCAGAAAAATCTAATCTCATAGTGACATTCACACTGGCCAGTAGGGCATCTGTAAAAGTGTGTTGGGCCTGTGCACATGGCTCTCTGACACAAGGTTGGGGAACCTGGGTGATCTGATGGGGGTGATGCTTCATCTGTGCTATGGAAAGATAAAGAATTGTGTCTGTTTGTTGAAATTGAAGTCTGATATGCAAAACACTCCTAACACCAAGACTTTTATAAAGATTATGCATTAAATTCCAGGGAACATTTTAGAGAAACAACAGGATAAATGGTTAAGAACAGAAGGCATTTATAGCAAATTAATAACACCTGTTATTAAAAATTTGAACTGAATTGTGTCATTTGTAATGAGGCAATGTTGTAATGGATCCATTACAGTTTTAAACCTATGGGGTGGGTGGACATGCTAGCGTCAATTCTGCCGACATAAGAGATGGGCCTTTTGCCTCTTCACTACCAGCTACAAAGTTTTCCTCTGTCAGAGAAGACAGCTGCGCCTGTAATTGCTCAGAACTCAAAGTTTTAACATCTTGAGTAAATTATTCAAGAAAACAGATGAAACAAACTCTTGATCACTGGGAAATGGCATGAATGACATTTTTGAATGCATGGGCCTCGGGATTCTGTTGTTTTACACTCCAGTTACCAACATAGACTTAAGACTCACACACAGTCAGAGAGAAGTTCACAGGCACTCACTAACGCTTGAGCAATTTTTTTATTGTGTGGTAACCAGAATACTGAAATAAACACAAAACACATTTGCAGGGAGTCAAAGAAAAAAGAGTGGGAATGCTGAATGTGTTCAACACTTCTTTCACTGTTTCATAGCAGAGCCTCATCCTGCTTAGCTGTCAGGGAAAAAAGTGCTGTCGCCATGGCGTTGCATTCCTTGTCCATAAATCTATTCTTTAGAGGGTTCATAGTGTACCTAAAATTCAGGAAGTGAGGGGGGGTCAGGGTATGGTACAAACAGTGCAGGATGAATAAAAAGCTGTTAACAAGGTCATCACTGTGTAACACGTACGGAAACAACACTGTGTGCTATCACGCAGGTGGCCGTCACTCAAATTGGAGTAAACAACAAACTACCAGTTCAACTATAAACGTAACTTTAACTGATTGCATTATAGTGATGAATAAAAATCTGAAATATCACAGACGTCTCCTGTTTACCTCCTAGTTCCCTCTGCAGAGTAATCTTTGCAGTACTCTTAGTTAGGAGAACCCTCATTCTTCCCATATCATTAACGCTGTGTTGACATTAAGTCATTGAAGAGGTTAACTTTATGC
The DNA here is from genome assembly GCA_008086565.1 of Thalassoma bifasciatum. Taxonomy (NCBI): domain Eukaryota; kingdom Metazoa; phylum Chordata; class Actinopteri; order Labriformes; family Labridae; genus Thalassoma; species Thalassoma bifasciatum. The sequence goes on from RPOG01000327.1 coordinate 394,721, forward strand.
CTAAGGTAAGAAATACAGCAGTGGTTGATGATTTGAAGCCGAGTTGTTGCTCTCCAGACTTATTGATTCCTTTTCTCACTCAATGCAATATCATTTACAGATGGAAGCATAAAAAAACCCTTAACATAACAAAGGATCTAAGCGAGCTGTTTGAGCAAAGAGAAATGCAATGCTTGAGTAAGAAAGCAAAATCTTCTTAATATAAACATCTTAAATCTTAAAGAAAAGTATACACCTTTCAGTGTCTTAAGCTGAGCAGCATTAACCAACGGTAAACATTTCCTACATACTTTGACTATTTATTTTACTGAAACACCTGCATCAAATCAGGAGGAGCTCACTGCTGTAACTCAGTAGCTTGTAGGGAAAAAAAACAGGCAGCCCGATAGTTCCTTCCCCAGGAAATGAAGAAGGAGTTGCTTGCTGAGATAAGGTTTTCCACTTCCACAGACAGTATTCAGTAGAAAATGATCACACCCTGTAGTTTGTGATACCGCTGCATTTTCCAACCGCCCAAAGAGTTTGTGTTCTCTGCTTAAGGTATGTGTTTTCAAACATTTTAATATTTGCCTGTAAGTTAAGTGGGACAAGACAATGGGTGTTTACAAGGAGGAGGGAGAGTGGGATGCCACTAATAGTTGAGGGCTTGTCTGAACAAAGAGTTTCAGCAACAAGTCAGATCATCCCATTTTTTGACTTGATCCAGCAATACTTAATTTAGTATTTAACCCTTTTCCAGTCATTAGTGTGCAGACAGCTGCAACAAGAGTCTTTCACAATGTGGATCACAAGAAAGCTGCGTCTTTTGGTGCTTGTTTTCACTGTCTTCTTTTACAAGGTAAGCATTATTTTTCTTACAAATAACCACTATGTGCTTATTCCAATGTGAAAATACCGCAATTTATTAACATTTTGTGATTTATGGAAGAAATTATACACTTTTCTTCTTTCTAAAGGGGACTTCAGGGAAGGGTCAAACACTGGACATGGCCCCTGATGCTGTAGATGACCTGTATGAAGGATGTCGAGATAAAGCAATGGCAAAGTTTATTGAGTCAGACGTGTTAAAACAAGAGCTGGAACAAAACGAGCGCTTCAAGACAACATGGATTGACAGCAGCAAGTGCAAAAAGCTTATCTCTGGAGGAACGAAGGAACACACTACCGCACTTACAGCAATAGCCAATGGGGACAAAGCTTTTGTGGAGGCTTTTAACAGAGCAGTGGAGACAAAGGGCACAAATGAGAGCACGTATGAAGACTTCAATTTCAAGTCTCTTCATTTCCTGCTCATAGATGCCATGAAGCTGACTAAAAATCTGAATGCAAAACAGTGCAGGACTGTGTATTATCTCTCAGAAAATACACTCAAAGCAAAACTCAACACAAAGGTGAGATTAGGACAGTTCACCAGAGCTTTTAAGAGCTACAGTGAGCTAAAAAGGCTCCAGGAATGGCATGAGCGAAGCATTTTTAATATCACCACATGCTTCTTTTTTAACCTGGGTGAGGACTCCTGTAGTGAGGATAAAGACATGGTCCTCTTATCTCCAGCTGAAGTCTTCACTGTGAAGCGCTCGGAAGATGTGTATGATGACAGCGATGATGAACAATACACTGTGATTGTTTTGGAACAACCAGAGCTGGGTAACTCACACAACTGCTACACCTTCTCACGGTAAGATATTAAACTCTTTGGCAAGAATTAAATATTTTGTTTGATCAATAGTTGATTAGTTAAAACTTAGAAATACTGAGAAACTATCAAAAGATGCTAAATGATGACAAACCACTACTTTTCTGTTTGAAGTGAAATTTTCCAGAATGTAAAGGTAAATAAGGTATAGAAACTGACTGACAAGAGTTAAAAGTATAAAAATTAAAAAAAGGCCTTGTAAATAATTTTTGTAAGTTTGTTTGTTTGTTTTTGTTAGGTCATAATTTTGAGATAGTCAAAATTTCTACTTAAATCTAAACCTTTAATTTTAACTAATTTAACTTTAAATTTCTACTTTAATCTCAAAACAATAACTTTTTTCCTCATATTTTCAATTAATAATCTTAAAAGATTGACGTAATTATTTCAAAATTTTAACTTTTTATTTCAAAATTTTGACTATTCATCTCAAAACTTTTACTTATTTTTGTTCTTTGTTTTTTAAGCCAATTTTCACTATATTTCAAAATTGTTCCTTTTTTTTCCTCACAGCTTTGACTAAATAGTCTCGAAATTTTATTATTTGAGGTATTGTTCCCTTGAATAATTTCCTGTTATGATGTGATGACTATTACGACATATTCAAGGTTGTTGAATTAACTGCAGTTCATTTAAACTACTCTTCACCAAAAGTAGTGTCCTTCATCTAATGTCTAAAACACTGCAAAGAATAATTACCCAAAGCATTTGAAAACCTGGTGTTAGATTTGCCGTTTGTATTGAAGGGTAAAGGGGGTTAAAACTGCAACAAAGTCAGTGTGGTCCAGGGTGGAGGTTGTTTTCAAGAAGGGTGGGGCAGCCTGTGAAGGATTAAATGGGTCCACATCAATTATCATGTAAAAAAAAAAGATAATTAAAGTTTACATAAAGCTGTCTAATCTGGACATTCTTAAGAATTACCAGAGAGAGATAACAGTTAAGTGTTCAAAATATTTATAAAACAAACTAACAACAAGTTTGTGGGCATTTTATCAGAAATAACCTCTACTTTTAAAGTCCATCTGATTCTGTAAGATGACTGTGCAGTAACAAATGTCAGTTCCTAAATGTGCTGCTAATTTCCTTACCTTACTGTCAAACTACATTGTGAAGAAATGTAAATCAGCTGGAATATCATTTTGACAAATTGGAAGAGCATAATGTATCCCCTATTCAGTTGTTGGTTTTAATTTACTGCGTTTTTTTCTTTTACTTTAAACTAGACCAATTTTCACTAACATATCGTCATACTATTGTGGATATGACTTGGGACGATAAGTTCTTATGAAAATTTTAACAACTGAAACAGTTCAAGTTAGAAGTATAACGGTTTTATCACCAGAAAGTATATTGTCCCATAAGTAATTCCTCTCTCTCTCTGTTTATCTTTCCAGGTCTCCAGCTGATGTTTCTGCTCTGTGGTTGGTGTTGGTGCTTGCCATTTTGCCTCCTTTTTTATAGCCCAAAACTAAGGAAGGAAACATCCAGGATTTCCGGTGTTTCTTAAACATACTGCAAAATTACACTCCTCTGTTTGTACAAACAAATGTAAAAGTCTCCTTTTTTGATGTCTGCTGATGGAGATGCTACATGCTACTAGTCTGCTTCAGAAACATGTTAATTGTATGTGAATGTACCAGAATTTTTTCTTTGTTTTTTCAACGTTCAACAGCAAATTTTTAAGCTTAAATCAACATTTACTGTGTAGAAATATCAGTTTCTGTCTTACACCTGGTTACTCTTTGGGGCAGTTGATGCTCTGGATACAGGTTATTCATGGAGTTTACCTCATGACATGACAGTCAGAGACAGTCAGAGACAGTCAATGAATGAAATCTTCTGCACTTAAGCTGCATACTCCTCTTATTACCAGCAAAACATGAGTGAGCTCAGCTTTAAGAATATTGAAAATCTGCTTGATAAAGTGTGTCCTACTTCATGCAAGCCAAGAGTTTGACGTTCAGACATTTAGAACAGGCTGGATCCACACAGGGAAATGTTGGACTGACATTACCCCAAAACCTATTTGTTTGTTAGAGGAGTTTGTCTTTTGTAGCAGCAACACAGACCATGAGTGACACCCTCTGCCAATATTTTTTTTAACAATGGGGTAGGTTTTTTTCTTTTTCATTTTCATACAGTGTTATAAAAATAAAGTTTGATGAATGGATTGTGAAACTTAACACAGGAATTCAGAGAAATCCTCCCACTTTTTATGAAGTATGGCAGTCAGGGCAGCATCATCCTTAAATCTGTGCTTCTTGTTTTACTGTGTTCAGCACTTGGCTGCGTGTCACCCTCCAGAAAGTAGGCGATAAGCTTCCTGTGCACAGGGTGTGTCGATGAGCAGAGGAAGGTGTGGAGCTGCTGAGTCAACCTGAATTTTTCTAAATGCACTCATCAAAGTCTGTTCAATCTGCCTTTTTAACAAAATAAGATTTCATTTGCTGTATTCCCTTTATACCGTCAGTCACTGCCCTTAGCCGAAAGCTTTTTCTATCTTGCTGCATGTGTATCTTTGTTGATTAAAATCTTGTAGAAGAAGAACAAAAGCCTCCATCATTACACAATATAATGTGAAGTAAAACACCAACACATGAGGCAATGTCATCCTTTTACATGTTTTTACATCAAAATACAATCAAATTTAAGAAATATCCACTGAAAAGTCTTTGTGTTGACTTTGCGTCAGAATATTTAACATCTATACATTTAACAATCACACTACATGGTACATGGTTTCCCTAGGAGACACACCCCAAACAGACAGCTTTTAAATGGCACATGATTTCTACAACTTACAAAAAAAAAAAAAGAACATATGTAAGCACTTGTGAAATTAAATTCTGTCCTAAGTTCAAGAAACATCCATCCAGGATCATTTAATATTACGAGTTAGCGCTACATCAAATGCGGTTGCTAGCATGTTATATAACAGCAACAAATCATGGGTGAAAAGTCAACAGCAGCTTAAAGTGTTTAGTGCATGATGATGAGTTTGGGATGATGAAAAATCAACAATCATAAAAACTAACACTGATGATTCACAAGGAGCTCAGTCAGACATTATCAGTTTAAAAAATAAAAATGTAAGTAAATGTCCTTAAAAAGTACTCACTTTTATCAGCCTCACATTCAAGGAAATTAGACTTTTTAGGGATTTAAAGAAAGCTCATTGACCATTTCCTTGCACAAATTTTTGGATTTACAGTCAAGAGACCCAGCTACTGCAGAAACACTTGAAAGGTCAAGTCACCCAAAATAAGATTGCACGTGAACAACAGGATTTGATTCAAATAAATCAACGAAAAAAATCAAGATAAGAAGACATAGGATGCTTTCCCATGTATAGCAAAACAATGGGCACGATTTAATATTTTATAATACTGACTTGATTATGCTCAAATGGAATCACTGTGTGAATTATAAACTCAACTATAGACATATAGCTGGAAGAATTAAGAATGTAAATGTCCTGTAATATGGGTTCACATAGACTACATCTACAGCCTCATCTTTAACCTAAATTTGTTCACAGATATGTTAATTTGCATCATAAATAGTATGCTGTTTAAGCTCAAATGTCAGCTCTTTCAGTTTGCAGTGTGGGCATTAATTTATACCCTACCATCATCAGCCGACACAGTCACTAAAATTATCAAGTGCTACAATAAAGTCAAATGGTGTCAGCAATTTAAAAACCACCTTTGACTATTTGAGGGACACTTACCTTAAATCAGATATGTTTTGTGTGTAAATGGTCTGATCAAGTTAAAGCACCTTATTTGCTGCTTTCTTCGAATCAAAAGCCAAAAAAAACTCCATTCCCTTTTTTCTTTGACCTGACTTAAAAAAACTGGCACTTCTTTTCCCTTAAAACTCCTTAAAACTTTCTGCTGATGAGTCAAATTGTGAATCAGAAGACAATCAGTTTAACATTTGTTGTCGACATGAAGTGGATTAACCCTCACAGCTATCACGACAGCTGACTGTTTCTGTTGTTTGGCCCCAAGCTGAGTCTTGATCTGTTTCCATGAGAATAAAGACTCTTGTCTTTGCTGCCGATGCTGGTGTCAACCCGAGAGAAGGTGCACATGCTGCTCTGGTTCCCTGGTCGAAGTCTCGTGTTTCCAAGCTCCAGCTCATCATAAGAAGAGACCCGTACAAAGGGACACCAGCGGAGAGCAGACTTGAAACCAGCCCTGAACCTGCAGACAAACCACTGATTTGTCACAATGAACCTGAGTGTTTCTGCTAATGAGACTTGTGAGTCCTCACCTGCTGTTGAGGCAGCAGTAGATGATGGGGTTATACATGGTGGAGCTCATCGCCAGCCACAGCACTGACAGGTAAACCTGCTGAATGTACTTCCACCTGCTCAAACTCTTGTTGAGACCTGTCACGATGAAGTAGACGTGATAAGGCAGCCAGCAGAAGGCAAAGGTCACCACCACGATGATCATCATCTTCACCACCTGGAAGAAATGGGAAAAAAAGTACTGCAATCGAAAAATATCAGAGCTTATATGCCAAAAAGCTGTGACATGCAACTGATTCTTCAAAACTGAGAAAAAACACTAGAGGGCAGTAATGCACCTTAATGCTCTTTGTCACCAACAAGTAAGCACAAATTTCAGAAATTTGGAACAATTGGTGCACAACCAGTGGCTTATCCTACAAACTCAAACATCTAATTAGCATATATGATAATTGCAGTAAGACTGACACCTTATATCTCCAAAACCACAGCTTTTCAAGCAATTACAGAAACCTGGGGTTTTCTAATTCTAAACACATTTCAGTCCCAAGCACTTTTTGACACTTTTCATTAGCTGAAATTGTGTAACACCCACTGATTCAAGTTTTCTTTTAACAGTGTCTTTTTGCAGTGTTTGGATGCACTTTTTTTATTTTAGTCATAATACTATGAATAGTTGCTTGTTGAAAAGCTTCTTTCTTGTGTTTAGCTGCACAACGAGAGAAGCAACAATCTTTAAAAATGCATTAAACACTAGAGGGGCTTCATAGCCACATTGTATTGAAGCATCAAGTCAGCTTGTAGTTTTTTTTTTTTTTGTCAGTGTGAAGAAGAAGAAGAGGAGGGGAAGAAGAGGAGGTGATGCAGCAGGATCCAGGTGTAGAGGCTGAAAGAGCACCACAGACGACGTCAGTACGATGAGGAGCTGTGAGGGGTTAAGAGGAGCTGAAAGCTGTAAAAGCCCCGGCAGAAGCTCACCTGGGTGACAGAGATGAGAGCAACTTCCTTTTATCCCCAGCCCAGATGGCATTTTGTCAGCGCGGGCCATTGAATCATGCCTGATATTGTCTTGTAGCTTTGTTTCCTGACATTTACGAAATCTCTTTTATCTACCCTGGCTCAATTTTGCCTGCAATTTGTGCTTCTGATGACTCTTTTCAGTGAAGCACTCAAAGGGTTGTAAATGGCAAGATCTGCACCTGTCACCTCTGCATCTGAATGTCTCTATTTACGCGATCTGAATGTCTGTGATGTTTGAGTGGGCTTGTACATGTTGTACCAAACCAAAAAAACATCTCATTTCAAGTTTCTGTTTCAAACCATGGTTTACATCATGACACTCCTTTTTCATTTTTTGTTTTTCACTTGAATTTTCCTCTGGATTTGGGCCTTAAACTGTAATTCAGGAAATTAGTTGCTAAATATGTTTGTAAAATTTAATCCTGGACATCTTTTAATCACCAAATATACCTCCTGAGCCTAACCCCTGCACTCATAATCCAACGTCCGTTATCGTGACGTATTTGTGGTGATTTATCAATAAATTGCATTCTTTAGCGTTAATCCATGGCTGTCGTGATAGATGCTTGTCATTACAACTGTGATGACCTTAATCCCAGTGTAACTGGACTCTCATAGTAGCAGAACACACTGAGCTGTCTGGTTGATGACGTCGAACAGAAATGGAACAAGTCTCAGTGGATGCTTTTCTCCTCTTGTGCTGTAGTGTGTGAATGTATCACAAAAAGTTAAAAAGGTCACAATACTGCAACTTCAGAAAAGGGAAACCTGCACTTGTTCAACACTATGTCCTTTTTCTCTGCTCTGTGTTTCAGATAACACTTGATTTCCTTTTACAGTCGTCAGCTAACATACTCTGAAGCTCTGCATAACTACTTTGGCAAGTTTTAAGCTGTGAACAGCCTGTAGGTTTCTCTCACACTGCAGTGATGATTACTTTGTGCACACTTGTCTCTGTGTTCAGCACAATCTTGCTTCACATGTTCTGACCTCTGTGAACTCCTGTTAATGCTCTGATAAGATTATAATGTAAAAAATGAGAGAATATAGATTGAATTACTCATTTATTTTTTGAACAGGAAACAGTCAGAATGGTGTTTGGGAGACAAAACCAGCAGATCTGTGGCTTTAATGTTTGGTTTGTGGGGTCAAAAATTTTTTTTTTCTAATCTGGTCACAGTTGTTTTATTTTCTGACAGAAAACCATCTTTGAATCTTAATCCTAGTAAGCTCTTGTATAATTCCAAGACTGAGGTTAATCTTTTTTTATATATATTATTGTTAATGTTTCTTTTTTTACTCAAAAGCCCTCAGCCTGCACATGCTGTCAAACAAAGCTGAAGCCAGTTTGTATACAGCGAAGATGTTCTATTTATTTGATGTTCTTGAGTTTTTTTTTTTAATTCCTGTGTTTATGATTAGCTCCCAGCCCCACAATGTCTATGGGAACAAAAAGAAATAGTTCGGAGCATCTGGTTTCAAAAAACATAGAAAATGTTGAACCAGCTTCATACAAAGATCAGAAAATATGTGAAAAGGGACATTTTTATTTCAACAAAGACCAAAAGTAAATGCTCTCAAAAGTGCAAGGATCAAAATAACGGTAAAATCAGTAAAAACCCAGGCTAGATCTTTTGTGCATAACCTGGTTTCAAGCAAAAACGTTGGCTTCTCTCATTTAAATAAAAAAATTGAAAAGGAAAAATGGTTTTAGGGCAGTTTACCTTCCGTTTAGCCCGCAGCTGTTCATGATAGTTGTCAGATGAGTCTCCTGGGATCTCCCCTCCCCACAGAGTCACTCCCACAATGGTATAAGTGATGCCCATCACAGCTAAAGGCAGCAAGTAGACGAGAACTGTCACTATGATGTGATACCTGCAACAGAGGTCAAATATTAAAATCTGGACTGAAGTGGTTTTAAGACAAGCATCATGAATTAAAGGGAGAAAATATGACATATTTGGAGTTAATGAAAAAACAGATGCATAGTGTAGTGTGCATAGAAAAGGAATAGGGCCAGAATTTCCATGACATTGTCAATAAAAGTAAAATGTAAGCTTTTGGTTTGTTCTCACATGAAGGAGTCGTCGGCCATGCGGGGCCAGGCCACGTAGCAGAGTGTCCTGTGAGGCAAAATTCTGATGGTGGAGAAGTAGCAGAGAGGAAAGGCCAGAACCACAGCCAGACTCCAGATACACACGATGACCCCTGTGGTGGCCTTCGCTGACAAACGAGGCTTCAGGGGGTGGATGATGGCCATGTACCTGCAGGTCAGAGGTCACAGCAATAGCCCTAATGTGAATAAAATATCATACATCAGGAGTTGCATACAGGAGTTTTCTTAATATGGCAATTATGTTGCTGCAATTTCAAAAAATAAGCTGCAGTGTGTCAGTCTTAATTGATCAAACACATGTACCACATGTACAGTACAAATATCACAAAATCAGCTGATTGAAGCTGGACTCTAATTTTCAATATAGGCCCAAGGTGAATTAAATAAGGACGTCACACACACTTGATGTAAATGTATTGCTTAATGAAATCAGTGCTCTCCCACAAATATAAGTGGGCATAGGCATTAGCAGGCTATCTTTTATGACAACATGGAAACTGGAAGGAATATTTTGGTTCTGTAGTTTACATCTAAAGAAGCAGCATTTCTCCATGTCCTAAAGCATACACTAAAGAGGTGAATATTTTTTTTTCTGTTCTAAAAAAAGAAGTTAATATTGTTATTTTCTGAGGCTCTCTCATACCTGTCAATAGCTATCGCTGTCATGCAGTAGATGCTGGCGAACACAGCGGTGACAGGGAAGAAGTTGTGAAACCTGCAGTAGACTTCTCCAAAGTACCACTCTCCGTGCGCCGCGTAGATGAAGTTGATGAGCGTGTTGAAAGCAGCCATGGACATGTCAGAGAAAGCCAGGTTCAGCAGAAAAAAGTTCGTGACAGTTCTCATCCGCTTGTGCGCCAGAATGATCCAAATCACAATCAAGTTTCCGAAAACAGCCACCGCGAGCACAGTGCTGTACAAGACCGACCAGAGCGCGATGCGCCAGGCGGGCTGCACGAACTGGTTAGTGTGGTTGCTGCCGGTGGTGGAGGTGGTTTCACTCCGTTCAGAGGCCATTCCTCCAGGTGCCACACAACTGCTTCAAACCACTGTGGCATAGTCGACGCAAGGGGCTTTGAGCGGAGAGAGAGAGAGAGAGAGAGAGAGAGAGGTCTTGATCCTGCCAACCAGCTGAGTCTCCCTGGAATTAAAGGGACTGTGAGGACTTTTTAAGTCTTGAAAAAGTCTCTTATCAAGATATATTTCATCATCGTCTATAATATATATCATAATCCCCAATTTAAAAAGAGATCATTAGTGCTGAAAAGGGTTATTTCTAAATGCCATTTCTCAGCATCCTGATCGGATTGGACTGGACTAGTTTAATCTACAGTCTATCGACTAACCCCAATCTGAAAATAAGAGACTAATGTAATGGACTGATTGGTGCTTAAACACTCTCATGGCAGACAGATCGCTGCTGTGCTGGCAAACTTTGATTTAATTTAAAAGACTCTTTGAACCGAACTTTCTTTGCTGTTTACTTCTTTTTTCGTTTAAAAGGGACTTTTAACTTATTTAGGAATCATGAAGGTGTATTTCAGGGCTGTATTTTGTGTTCATTCAGTGTAGTTCTGTGCCGTCGGGTTTAAATGTCATTAAAAACCTGTCGCTGACTTATTTGTTTGCCTCTTTTAAGTGATTCGTACAGAGTCAGAAGCTGCAGAGACGACATTCTCTGACCAATGAGTGACCGGCAGTCCGTCGACATCACCTTTTAGTATCGGCTTAGCTGGCTTGGAACCAGGGTAAAGCAGGTACTAAAAACTGGCGTCTGACGTGTAGTACCGCGCTGGTGGAAACACAACACAAACCAAGTAGAGGCGAGTTGAGCCGAGTAGAGTAGGGCCAAGATGGGTCAGTGGAAAAGGGCCAAAAGTGAAAGAGGTAAAATCTGCTGTTTGTATCATAAGATCATGAGCTCGCCCAATCAGAGGCCCAGTCAGCTCAAGTGACTGACGGGCACCCGGTTGTTGTCAATGTGGGGACTCGTCACCCTTCTCAATAAACGCACCAGTTGTTTTGCTTAGTGCATAACGGCTACACCACAGAGACTATATTAAGGGCACACTGAGCTGTCTGACAAGGTTTAGCAGTGATAAGAGAGATATGGTTTTTTTCTCTGCTGAAAACTATTTCTGTAATTCAGACAGCTGGACTGTCTGACAGAAAAGGGACAGAAGAGCAGGAAAAAGCTAAAGAGGAGAGTGATAGAGCATGAGCTAACAGCTAAGTCATGGATTAGGCTGTTTGTGATAACGTTTATTCAAACCAACATGCAGCAGTTATACTGCAGTGATCTATTCAAACTTGAGAGTCTGTAAATAAAACAAAAAGCCAGGTCTGCCTGGTAGATGAGCACTGGTGAGACATTATCAGGATTCATGAACATTACACGGTACCAATACGTCTCAAATGCTGTGAGAAGCACTAAATTCAGCCAGCTACTAACCCAGGGCACAAACTTATGGAGCTAGAACAATCTCAAAATTCACAAATGCACAGTGAACGATCCACAAATGCACAGACAAATCCACAAATGCACAGACAAATTCACGAATGCACAGAGTAGAATTCAGAAATGTATTTCAGTGTACACACAAATATATTTCGCTGTGAACCCCTACTGCATTTGTGTGTGGATTTTTGAGACTCTCCTAACGCTTCGATTCACAAATGCACAGACAAATGTCTGCAGCCAATCAGATGTCTCCCTCCTCTTCAGCCAATCACAGCAGCGTAGCTTCAAGGGTTTGTTTCAGTGTGATCGTTCAGCGCTGCATCTGCGCATACAGAAATGCTAACAACAGAGAAAGAGCATGTGAATCACAACTAAAAGCTCTATAATTTTTAGACACATTTTTCAAATGTTGTATTGGAGATTATGCATCAATATGATATGAAACAGACGCGAGCTTTGGGAGTTGATAATCAGAAGCTGAAGAAAGTCCAGGGGGTTTGTGTGGATTTGTCTGTGCATTTGTGGATCGTTCACTGTGCATTTGTCAGTTTTGAGACTGTTCTAGCTCCATATAAACTCACAATGTTTGCTTGTTTTTTCAAGCAACAGGACTACTGTTAAAAATACATGACCTTGTAACACTACATCTGGTAAAACATTGTCTTGAACAAAGAATGGTGGTGTTAAAAGATCCAACCCCTTTTCACTTTTACTTTAAAAACAAATACATCAAGACAGTTTTTGAGTCCTCCAGTCAGAGTTGCTGCGCTCCACGTTATACAGATTCTCCTCACAGAAATTTTAAGCTACCATGGAAGTAATCTTCCAGGTGTTCCCTCTTCTTCTTCTTCTTCTTCTTCTTCTTCTTCTTCTTATTATTATTATTATTATTATTATTATTATTATTATTATCATGCCCATTACAGAGCTGAGGCTGAGGCTGCCTGAGGGGCATGGTTAGATAAAAGTAAAAGGCCACAGGTGCTTTGGGGTTTTTGTTAAATAAAAGATTTGTGAAAGAAAAAAAAGATAAATTACCCTGCATCACTCACTGACCAAAGTTTCCTGCAGATTGCTGCTGTATTACAAAGTGAGGTCAGTGAAGGCATCTGCCTCTCAGGGAAAATTCCCAATTAGTGCCTCTGCCCCTGCTGAGCTCTTCTGCCAATCAGCTTTAAGTCTACCTGCTGTGTTTGTTTTTGGTAGCTGCATTGCACAAAGTGCTGTTTCCTGACAGTACACACTCGGTCATGTCTAATCTCCTATACAGTGACACAACCTCTGCATTAAAATGAGCTGATCGATACGAAGGTGAGGACTTAGTATTTCTTCAAACATCAAAATGCATAGAAACTTCAGGAAAAGGCCACAAGAAGGTCAGAGAGTATGTTTCCTCTCAGCAAGACCTCATTACCCAGAGGCCACCTCTTTCAGGCCACTCCCTGCCTCAAATGTCACGGTTCAAACCTCCTCTGAACACACCCTGTCCCCCTGTACTGAAAAGGTCAAAAGCTATTAAGAAACATGCTCATCATTGGCAGCATTAAAAAAATCCTCTTTCTAATGAATAATTCAGGAGTTATTGAATCACATGGGTTGAAGGATCAGGGGGAGGTATTTGTGTCAGTGCTTCTGGTGTCTGGTAAGTGTGAGACAGGGCATCCTAAAGTTGTGTAAAGCAAATGACAATAAAGGCCTGTGGTGACAAGTTAGCTTGTTGAAATGTCTTACATCATTTCACGTCTTGCATAAAGCAAAAACACTGTCTGCATGTGGGGTTCCTTCCAGTCTAAAGCAGTTAATGCTGTTTTTCCAGCTTGTTTAAACAAGCTGAACATGAGTGCTATTGGCAAGACTTTTCTAAAGCCAGACATTACTGTTTTCAGGCTGGTCCCTAAATCACTCACAATAATCGCTCTGATCTGACTGCATTACCTTTAATTGGTCAGAGTGGTTACTATAGTGACTATAAACAGTCATGAACATCAATCAGGATGCTGAAGGACATGGGCCAAAGACAGGCGGTACATAACTATAAATCAGGTTTATTGATATTTGACACCACATATCATAGCTTTAAGTCTCTTTTGTCACAACTTGAAAGACCGCTCCAAAGCTTCAGAGCTGCCTCTAACAAGTTCAAATCAAGCCCCAAAACTATCTGCTATCATCTGAAGATGACTACGCAGCATAGAAAACAGACCAAATGGGCAGTTTCACTTTTCATCTCTACACTCCAGCTCCCTGTCAGTGTCATCCTGCTGCATTAAGATGACTGGGGTGGTTCAACTATTTAACAGCTATAGAAAACAGCTCCCTCCTGGTCTTTGGAGGGAATATGAATATGCCCATCAACAGTACTGATTCCTCTTATCACACCATGCAAAACTTTGTTCTTTAACAGATTTGTCTTTTTAAGATCTATCTAAGCTGAAATTTCCCTTATCTTTGCTTGTTTTGCTTGTATTCAATAATCACATCACATCTGTGTTGATCTACTTGTGTCTGTTCATCAGTAGATGTGGCTGGATCAATCTACTATACATGTTTTATGTATTTATAAAATATATATTTATATAGCACGTAAGGTTCCAGATCCTCAGGTTGCAGACCCCTGGATTGTACAGTGTATGATTTAACCCTCTGATGCATGAATAATGAAAGTCAGTGTCAGGATTTGTCCCTTGAGTGTTTTTATTTGTCATTAAGGCATGAAAAAAAGTTTTCGATTTTTGTTCAAAAAGATTTTCACTGAGCATTCAACATAAAACAGTATGCACTTAATGTAAATATGACTCTTTTTTTTTTTTACTTCTCTTCTCTTCTTTTTTTTTTGTAATTTCATGAATTGTCTTTTTTAATGCTTTGCGAAACATTTTAACCCTCTTTCATCCACTTAACACAGCAGTAGTTTATAAGTTTTTTCAGCCTCAAATGTTTGTCTATAACTATATATATATATATATATTGTAGCATCCAGGCTATCCCAAGGGATTGTGGGAATATTCTGTTACAACATGTTTTTGTTGTTAGTTCTTGCTGGTTCTGCATTTTATTGAGTAGTTTTCATTCTTTTGGTTATATATGAGTATAAGTGGACCCTTTGGTGACTTGAGTTATGTTTCATTAGGACAACCGTGAGTATAGTGAGTATTGTCAGCAGTTAGTGTCATGGAAATACCCTGATCTAATTTGTCACATCCTGTGACTTTGGTTAATTGGAGACAGCTGACCAATCCAATCAGGGTTGTCTCTGCAGCTTGTCACAATGTATATAGAGATATTTGGAATCAATTGATAGCGTGCTTACCGGACCTAGGAATAATAAAAACATTGTGACACAGGCTATTATGAAATTCCACCACATGAACCATTGAATTTAGGTGTCAATAACTTTTAAATAGGTGTCCACTATAGTGACCACTATGCACCACCGGGCCACACGATGGCAGCAGCGCTTTTCACAGGCTGGTCTCAGAAGAAGATGAAGAGGAGGGGGAGGAGGAGGAGGAGGAAGAAACTCAATGTTGACAACGAAGAAGAAGAGGGGCAGGCCACGGAAAATGATCTTAAATGTAGAAATTTAATGTCGATCTCTGGACAGTTTCGGCTCTGTGGTGAATAAAAACGTAGTAAGTATTGAACGAACAGTCTTCGTTTAAATGTTTAAGTTGGCGGCTTTGGTTTACAGCGACCATCATTAGTTAGCTTACCTGGTTGCTCTGTGAGGAACAGTCGCTTTGTTGTTATGAGCTGCTTGATTTCCAACGAGCCAAATCACAAATATCCTTATTTTCGAGCAGAATAAAACTAATAAAGTTGGCAAACACAGGCATGCATCATTAACCTCTGTGGCTGTGTTTGTCTCGGCAGGTTGTGGACGCCTCTACGTTTCGGTTAACACAAAGCACAGGAGGAGCAGCATGAAATCATAGAGCATAATCTTCATGACAATTTCTTATTTCCCCATACCGGACAGAAATGCTGTGGTGCCCGAACAGCAAACGAAAACATCAGTTTCAAACATCTAACTAACATCATCACTCAGTGTGAGCCAGGCTCTTGTTTTTTTATATCCTTTTTTTTTTTATCAGGAAGAAGTTTCACTGTGTATAAACAGGTTTAAAAGGAAAAACCCGTCTCCATAGCAACCATGGTTGACAATCGTTATGCCACAGCTCTGGTCATTGGCTCTGTGCTGAGCCTGCTGGCCACAGTCTACCTCTCTGTGGCTGTGGGAACCCAGCACTGGTACCAGTACAGCAGTCCACCGTGGAACAACGCCTCAGATCTCAGAGACAAGTTCATCAAAGGAGATTTTGATGAGAAGACATTCAGCGACCCCTTGTTCCGCCTGAATGGTACCCTGGGTCTGTGGTGGAGGTGCATCCTGGTACCTGGAGAGCCCCACTGGTACAGAGAGCCAGGTAAGACTCCCTGTTTGGAATACAAGGTCTCTAATGGCATTCAACGCTTTTGATTTCTGACTTGATTTCACTCCTTAACTCATTGATTATCAAACATATCTCTTGCTTTGGGGTCCGAAATATTTGATCACTTTAGAGAAGCATTAATATGTAGTTTGACAACAGTGGGGGAGGCTTCAGGAATGTGGGAGACAATACTTAAATCCACACAGATGCTGAATTACAAGTTTTCAAAAACACCACCCTGAGATAGAGATATTTTTTGAGCTGAAAATCATGTAATGCTTGAATTTGTTGTCTGTGATTCTGGCTTTAGATCCAAAGATGAAGATGCAATGTTTGAGTTTCACCCTTCCCCAGCAGTTTATTCCAAAATACAAACTGGAAGGAAACAACAACAACAACAACAACGGTGAAGAGGATCTGCTGAGAACCTGTAAGTTGTACATTTTGTTGTTGTTATTACTATTATTATTAGTAGTGGTAGTGGTATCATTATTATTGTGGGTTCAAGTTCCCTATAGAATTGTCCTGTCTTACGGTGTAATAGTGCACTGTGTTTTTCTCTCTGTTTGTTGTGTGTGTGAGAGAGAGAGTTGCCTTGCTTTTTGGTACAACTAGAACAAAGGAAAAACACTGACATTTTCTTTACCATTCCTTGCATTGACACAGAATATATTTTAAGGACTTCACAGTCTAGTTCCTCTAACTTTTATATTACTCCTGTTTCCCTTCTTTGATTGTCTTATATCAAATTGTCATCTCGGAACAAATAATACAAATTTTGTTACAATTCTATCAATCTTCATTTGTATAGCACAATTTCATAGCAAATGCTATGTCAAAACACTTTCCAAAAACGTTAACAGGTCCAGACCTGTTGATTGGTTGGTACCAGTGTTATGATTTATCTTGTCTCTCTTTTGTGTCTTTTAGACCTGTGGAGGTGCCAGTTTCTCCTGCCCTTGGTGTCTTTGGCTTTGGTTTTTCTGAGTGGCCTTGTTGGAGTCTGTGCCTGCCTCTGCCGCAGCTTCACCCCCACCTTGGGTGTTGGAGTGCTCCATCTACTTGCGGGTGAGACAAATGAGCATCGTAAATTGGACACCAAATCGAATTGAAAATTTGTGTTTCAGCTTTTACCCTGGATATGTATAGTTAGTAAAGCTGGATCGGACAGGTTCATTGTGTTACAGACAAGACTTAACTATATAGCCCAGAAATACAGATTTTTCCCTGTCACTGGTTCATTTTTCACATTTTCATTATTTATTTCAATTTTTAAGTTCCAGTCCTTACACCAACATTTTTCTGGGACTAACTGTTTCATCATTTTGTTAGTAGCCTGCGTGGCAAAGCATTTCATTTAAAATTTTCTGTTGAATGACTCTTTATGTAGCCCATCATATCGAGATTGTTTTTAGTTTCTCTTGTCTCTGCCTTTACTGCTCTCCAAACACGCTATGGTATTTGGAAAATTCAAAAGCATGCAAAAGTAGTTTGCATCATTTCTCTCTCTCTCTCTCTCTCTCTCTCTCTCTCATTCATCAGGTCTGTGTACTCTGGGCAGCGTCTGCTGTTTCCTTGCTGGCGTAGACTTGCTCCACCAGTACTCTGCACCACCTGAAGGGGTGGAGGGCTCCCTGGGCTGGTCCCTCTACCTCGCCCTCATCTCCTTCCCTCTGCAGATGATGGCAGCTGCTTTGTTTATGTGGGCGGCGAGGAGTCACCGTAAAAACTACACCCGCATGACTGCTTACAGAGTGGCCTAAAGAAAGACTGCAACAACAAGGTTACCTTAAAACTACTAACTGATCTGTTAAGTTTCTGCAGTATCTGTTTCTGATTATACAAAAAAGTATAGAAGTCTTGGTTGAAAGTTTCCACTCTTCCTGTAACAATCTCAAAGTAGATTACACTCTCACATGGTATCAGGTATCGCAGGAATACACTTTACTGTTTTGCAGCTAATCATCATAAGTGCTCATAAACAGGGGCTTCATATCTTTGAATCATTTCATTTTATCTGTTATTTGTGTGTTAAATGTATCTGAGAAAGCATGTTATTTACTGTTGTGAAACCAGGAGGATAGGAGTGATTTATTTTTTTTGTGTGACTTGTTTTGCTGTGCAGTACTTAATTTGCCTTCATTTAAGTTGCCATTGCTTCAAAAGCTGCTCATCACCACATTGACCTTAAATCAGTTACATATTATAAACTTGCACAAACTTAAGATTACTTAACAAAGCCGGGGTAGCTTTCACTTTTAAGTGCATGAAACTATTTCAAAAGCCTTCTGTTTTATTTAGCCTATTTTCATTTTGTATTATTAAAAAAAATGTCAGCCTTTTTTCTGCATGCCTTATAAGCTTATATTTCCATTCCCTGTGGTGGGGCATGACTTCAGTCTGTGGTGTGTGTTAACTTAACATCAGTCCTGAAACTGTAGCCACTTCTCTCCCACGTGTTTAAAGGTTGTCCACTCTGCAATGAAAAGAAAGTGTTTGATTTGATGCCACTCAAGAGAAACCTGTGATCCATGACATTTAAATTTAAATGTTAAGACCTAAACTGAACTACTTCTATTTTACTATTGTCATATTGAAGCATCACTGTCTGAAGCTGCAGCACTTGAGGTGTTTTTCTTGTCCTGGTTGTTATTCTGTTTTAGCAATAACTGAACTGAGCTGATTAATGGAGCTTTTAGCAAAATTTCGGGAGCAGGACCACACCTCAACATCACCCCTTCCGGTATATAAACCCTCCTTACCCACCATATCCTGTTTGTTCTCTTTTCGTATGTCCCTCCCACCCACCCCTTATCTATCTATTTCATACTTCGTAGGGTCTTTAAATAAGGGGGGGTCCGTCGTGCCCGGGAGCTATGGCAGACTCCTTCTCATAGCTTCCCCAAAACGGTTGTGACATATAAGCTCGTTCGCGTTTACTCATGTAAATAAACCGTTTTAATCCTATGTCGATGTGTGGTCCTTGCTCGTGAAATGGCCAAATATGAGCGTATCAGTTTTTTTAGTTTCTCATTAAAATTCAAGAGTCAAGAGTGTGGTATTTTAAACATAATTGAATTTTAAACATAATTGAATTTTAAAAATCCTACTCTCAAAGTAAAAAGTCTTGATGAACTTCTATGGTATCAAACATTGAGGAGTGTTGTGAATTTCTAACTTCATAGCACCAAAAACTGAATTGTGATGTTTTTGTGTCACAATGTTTTTTTTACATGTATGTTATGTATTAACTATGGCTTTGTGAATGTTTTTATGTATTCTGAAGCACACTACCTGTTTCTGTATCATAAACATGTCATTTGCTGACACCTGTGTCTATTATCTCATTGTCACAGTCTCCATCAGACCTTGTACTGACTTCAGCTACCATAGTATAATTAGCTCTCAACTAT
The DNA here is from genome assembly GCA_008086565.1 of Thalassoma bifasciatum. Taxonomy (NCBI): domain Eukaryota; kingdom Metazoa; phylum Chordata; class Actinopteri; order Labriformes; family Labridae; genus Thalassoma; species Thalassoma bifasciatum. The sequence goes on from RPOG01000327.1 coordinate 414,118, forward strand.
AAGAACCGACTTAAAGAGTTATATTTTTAGATCAGATACCTCACTAACACCAAGTGAACATGCAACCAAGTGGGTTAATTTAAAGTAGACTGACAGTGATTATCTGTACATCTCTATATATTCATTTGTGATTTGTAATCACCCAACTACAGTAATGCTTGAAGTTCAGGAAGATAAATTTATTACACTGACACTAGAAAGCTGACTTTCTTGCGCTCACCTATGTCATTTCTAGAACTGTCACACTGCACGATCAGTTTTGTGATAGAATTATAATGTAATTGTAATAAATTGTTGCGTTTGATTGTATTGAGGTAGACTGATGTCACAAATGTGTTCACCTTATTGTGTTCACTCTGACAAAGACAATGGACCGGTTTTGTCAATTTCAACTCCCAGCACTTGAGAAAATAAAAATGTAATACATAAAATCATTCACTTCAACTGACTAATTTTTCAGTATTCGATCATGGTAACAAAGAGTTTAGAGATTCTTCAAACTTTATATTATCTCAATTCAAAACTCACCATTGTCATTTAAGTGAATAAACATTTATTCAGCAGAGTGTCTTCCATTATTTTGTTAAAAAAAATACTGGATCATGATCCCAACAACTGTGCAATATCATTAATTCAAGTACAAGAACATCTTTGGTATCACATGAGCCAACTTAAAAGCCTCACAGAGGTCTACCTGTGCATAATGCTGCTGTGGATTATCATTACAGTACAAGGAGTGATCATTTAATTGGTTGTGTTCCCTATAGAATTATGGTCGTTATTTCATAACTTTTTTGACATCCTATTTGAAAAAAAAATTAAAACAATCATAAATGTAGTGCTCTTCATTATTTATGTGACTTCAGTCTGAAAATTGGCTGCAGTACGTCTTGTTCTCCTCCATTTTCTTAGTCTTTTTTCACACTTATGGATGGGAAATTGAGTGTAATTTTCTTGCCTAAGTGGAAGGCAATCTTCTTCTCATAGTAGGCACATTCGTTTACAAAGAAGGGGTAGAGGGCCTCCCCCTCATGCCTCACTGTCTCTCCAGAAAATGTCAGAAATGTTGGGTCTCCTGGTTGGAGAAGCATGAAGTCATTGTCCTGAGAAAGCAGAGAAATTTAAGAGGTGAGTTATTGTTCACCAGAAAAAAAACAAAATTTCAAGAAGAATAGTATTTTTTTTCGTTGATGAAGCATGTATGTAAATTAAAGTGTGTATGGGACTTCCATGTATAAATAAATGTTGCATATTGGGAAATGTAATTTTTTTTTTTTGTAAAACGTGCAATAAATCTTTATAAAGTTGAAAAAAGCGGCAGATTTTCATAACAAAAACTTTTGGCAGAGTTTGGTGTATCATAACATGTTTCCTTGTCCCAAACCTGTAGCTGTGGGTGTATGGCTGCAGTAATTTCATTAGTTGTAGGATCCCGAGGGTAGTCAACAATCTTCACTGGAGCAAACGCCTCGACTTCACCTCCCTCGAAGGTCACTCCTGCAGGAAGAAGAAGTTGTAACTTTATGAAGTAATGCTGTTAAATTACACACACATGTTTTTAATCCCCATATAGAATTTTAACAAGCCTTTAGAGTACCAGCCTGTTGCATTAGTGCTGTCTATATTTGAAATTCATGGTGGCCATAAAGATATCAATAAAAAATTTTTTTTTTAAATAAAGGGTTACAAAAATAGGATTAAAGAGTGAAAAAGCAAAAATTGTGCTCGATCTGGCTATCACACACCGATTCATAATTTCCCGGTCATACCAACACACTGCAAAAACGGAAATCTAAGCAAGTCATTATGTCTTATTTGTAGTAAAAATTGTCTTGTTGTTCTTAATTTGAGCCACATTCACCAGACCAGGTCATAAAAATGTCTTATTTCAAGTTTTTTTAAGACAAAAATGAGGTGTAAATTGTTTGTAACAAGTCAAAAAAATCTGCCAATGGGATAAGACGAATTCGCCCGGGAAGTTTCTTGAAATTAGAAAGATGTCTTAAAACAAGATTTTTTTTTATCTTATCCCATTGGCAGATTATTTTTTACTTGTTACAAGCAATTGATGCCTCATTTTTGTCTTTAAAAAACTTGAAATGAGACATTTTTATGACCTTGTCTAGTAAATGTGGCTCAAATCGAGAATAGTAAGACAAATTTTACTAAAAATAAGACATAATGACTTGCTTAGATTTCAGTTTTTGCATTGCAGGAGCTTGGTCAACCTTTTCTCCCTCAATTTGATAAGGTCTTTGTCTTTCTTTTGCTCTTTATTTTAAAACAGTTGATGTTTCTTTCTTTTTTTTTTTGCAATAAATACCCCTGTGTCTCACCCGAATTTAATTGCTGAAGCCACTCTATTGTGAGATCCACTGCTTCTTTGACCATGTTAAAGATATCTGCTCTGATTACTCCATTGGGTTGGGGTCCAACCTCCAAAGCTGCAGGGAACAAGACCCGATATTTTACACATTAACAACTCCAATAATGAGAAAACATCAGTGAAAAAGCAGAGGTTGGCAGACAAAAAAGCACTAAAACTTACCAAAGCCACGTTTGCCCACTGACTCCAGGGAGTAAGCCTCAGAATGGGGTATGTTTAGCTGGATTGCTCTCACAGGGGTAGTCATCTTGCTCTGGAAGCAAAACCAAACTGTACGTTGCTTTGGTGTAATGCACTTCACATGAACACCAATATATATTTGTAGCTAGGGGATTTGAAATTCCTACATTTCAATGGCATAACTATACAGTATGAAGTGGTTACATATATGTATATACTGCCTGGCCAATAAACAGAGTTGTCACCTGGATGTGGAGGGAACTCAAGGGATTAGGATTGAACAACTGTGTAGCCTTAAGTAAACCACTAACCTTAAAGGCCAACTGTAAAAAAAAAAAAAAAAAGAGAGAGGCTTCAGTTTGTTAGGGAACTTAAAGATTGGACTCTGGAGGAATAGAAGAAGATCATGTGATCTGATGAGTCCAGATTTACCCTGTTCCAGAGTGATGGGCGCATCAGGGTAAGAAGAGAGGCAGGTGAAGTGATGCACCCATCATGCCTAGTGCCTACTGTACAAGCCTGTGGGGGTAGTGCTTTGATCTGGGGTTGCTACAGTTGCTCAGGCCTAGGTCCAGCAACATTGTGTGCTCAAAAAATGACTACTAACAGCTGACTACTTGAATACAATGAATATACTGAATGACCAGGTTATTCCATCAATGGATTTTTCTTCTCCAATGGCACTAAGGGCATATTCTGTACTGGAGGAGGCTTTATGCAGTGGTCAGACTCTCCCATCATCAATACAAGATCTTGATGAAGAATTAATGCAACACTGGGTGGAAATGAATCTTCTGACACTGCAGAAGCTTACTGAGACAATGGCACAGCAAATGGCGCTGTTGTCAAATCTACAGACGGTCCAACCAAATATTAGAATGTGTGACTTTTTTTTTTTACTTTTGTTCTTGGCAAAGCAGAGTATAAACCAATGGAAAACTGGTACTCAGCAGATATATTTCAAACTCTGTTCATAGATTTCTGTTTACTTTTATTTAGAGAAGCAAGGAATTGTAAGGTTGTCAGGCCCATCACATTATGCTCTTTATTCATTGAATCCTCGACCTCAACATAGTGAAAATTCTTCATGTCATGAAATCAGTTCATTATTTTTTGTCTCAACAACACCATCAAGGACTGACCTGGATGTACTTGTAAATGTGCAGTGTGACAGGGTCTTCGGAGTAAAAGATGAGGCACACGCCCATGTTGGAGGTGGTGTTGTGTAGGTCACAGAGCAGATCCACAGCCTCTGCACTTCCTTTGGGTCCAAGCTGATTGTTCAGCTCTTGGGCTCGCCTCAGCTCAAAGGGTGAGGAGTCTGTTGTGGGGGCACTGGGAGCCAAAAGAGGCAGACATGTTTTTTTTCTTGTCAAGCTACATTTAATTTGTCCTTTCAGTGCAGATTTCGTGATTTCTTAAAACCTGAGAAAAGTTGGTCCTACCTCAACAAGGCATCTGTGAAACAGCGATTGAGATCTTGGTCGATGTATCTTTTACAGGCTTCTACAGCCCGTGGGTTCGTCAGGATGGTGGCTATGGAGACAGACCCAGTTTGATCTTCCTTAAATTGTTTCTGCATCTCCCTCACCATGTACACGCCTGACATCTCATTCCCATGGGTGCCACCACAAATGGCAAGTCTGGCTAGTGGCGGCAAAGTGACATGCTCCATCTGATGACAGAAGAAAAGGATGCCGGTAGAATTGTGTTTCCTGACACTTCGTCCTTTGCCTGACCCTGTGCAATTTAGTTTAGGAGTTAAGGTAAACATTCATGAAGTCTGAAAGTTAATTTAAACCGATCACGTTAAACATAAGCCAGAGAGACAGAGGATCACAGTCTATCTTCAAACTCTTGATAAACATTGTAAATACATGAGAATTTGGTCACAGTGAAACGGTGTCTCAGCCTCTTTGAATGTTTTGTTAATGGTTGAGTGGATAACCTCTCGAGCATGCCAAAAGAAAAACTGTTGCCCTTTTATTGGCCTAACTGAACGGGAAGGATGTTGACTCAGAGAATCTCTACAGTTGTTGATTCTGTGAACCATGACGACTTTTGATGTTTGTTTCCACTGCAAATCGTAAATATTCCTCATCTCAATGACTTTGTGTTTAACTTGAACAGCACTTTGGTCTACTGATATTTTTACAAGGATAAAATGAAATTCTCACATGTATTTCTAACCAAAGTGGTTTTGTTGTTTAAGTAAGCGGTCTGTCTGCCCTTGTTTACTTCGGAATACTGTTTTAATGGAACAAGAAACTCTTGATTCCTTTTCCTAACACCATTCACCATTTCTCTATGGAAAAACTCATTCATCACCCTTAAAATCAGTTTGTAACATTGCAGTGCAAGGGTTTTAAACATTGTTTGCATTGTTTACAACACTTTCCAGCCAACAAAGAACAATAGACAATGATCACATGTTGCTCATTCAATATGCAGAGATGCAGTGACTGGCAACAATTACAAATTAAACTATTTATGAGCCCAACAAAGGTTCTGAGAGGTTTGATCTATCATGCACCTCTTTTAAAACACTAGTTTTTGTTTTCCTTACAAGCCTTATTTCATGAAATACTTAGCTTCTTTTCTCCTGTCACACTGTGCAGGGGTACATGGTTGAAATGTACAGCCAGTTTATACATAGACGTGTAGCTGCATGTGTGAAAGGGGGCAGGTAATGAAACGCAGTGAAGGAAACAATTCAACATAACATGCTGATTTGGAGACTCCCTTTGAAACTGCATGAGAGAAGTCATGACTGTTGTTCAGTAAGATCCTGAATTACATGGTAACATGCAGAAAGATTAAATGACAAAGCTCTCTGAAGGATATCCAACACAGTGCAGACTTGCAAAACTTGGCACATTTGAACTACTTTCTATAACATCATTTAAGTGTAAATGTTATCCAGGCACTCTACCTGAAAAACAGGTTCACCCTGAACACAGACAGCATGTGTAACGGTGATCAGAGAGTCATGTAAAACAGCAACGGTACAAAAAGAGAAATGCACAGCTTAACTGTAATTTCAGAGGTGAGTCTTTCTTGAAATACTCACATCTCGGTCGGGTGACTATCTGCACCCACCCTGTGTTTATGCTCTGCACAGCTGCCCTTCTGCTCTAATCATGTTCCAGGATCAACTAACTACACAGAAAGATCAATATACAATAAAACAAAATGTACAAGAAAAGAACATAGAAAACAGTATTCACTGTAGCATGTCCTACCTTTCTATTCAGCTCAGCTCAGCTCAGCTCTGCTCCCACTGAGCTCCAGCAACCTTTGAACTTAGGGGGAAGTCGTGTCAGGACAGAACTAGAGCAGTGTTTCACAATCTGCAAGCAGGCAAGCTATTTTCCAGCTGTTAACCATTCACGTGCATATATCTTCATACAAGCACAAGCTCATTTAACATACAAAAACAGGAAGTGTCAATTGGAAGCCGGCCCTCCAGCTTTCCGTGTCTGGTTTCTGTCCTACAGCCCTCCTCTTTATGTTCATAAGATCAGATTTCAAGCAGTAAGACATTTCATGAAGTCACTCTGTGTTGTTTTCCACTAAACCAGCAGGAGCCGCTGCCTAAGCGGGTTGCAACTGGTGCAACTGGTGCAACAACAACAGGACTGTCTTGAGATTCTTTAATGATGCCTCTGATGTTGGAGAAGGCAGGTTTATGACAGTCCAGTGTTCCTTTGAAAAAAAGAAGCAGGTCTGTTAATACAAGCCTGTTTTTTAAAGAAAAAGTGGACCACAGGAACTATTTTACCTGGCAGAGAGTCTACTGTTAGTGAAATTCTCTCTTCCATGACTATAAAACAGCTCAGACACACACACTGATCATAATAGATTATTGAGAGTTTGCAGCTTTAAAAAAATGATAAAAGCAAACCTTAAAAAGAAAACCCTGTAAAAATAAAAACAATACTGGTACATGCATGAACCAACAGGTGTTGCATGTGAAAATGACACAGACATGTTGAGTTATACGCTTAATCATGGCAACTTTTTTAATCACTATGACATGTTCTAGGTATGACCTGCCGAGAAACTGCAGATGTAGGTTTGCTTTGAGCTAAATCTGATACAATATATTTAATAAAAACATGCAAAAATGGCTTGATAACAAACAAAACAAAACATTTTTTCAAATATTGTGAGCATTAAATTCTCTATAGTCTCTTCTTGTTACCAGCTTATCGTTTTTGTGTTGTTTCATTTGCTGCTTTTTTCTTATATGCTTCCTGTCATGAAGTCACAGTTACAGCTTAGATCCCTCTTTTCGGCTGTATCCTGAAGCATTTATGCTCACTGAAATGCTTCATATACATCATGGAATGAAAAAAAAAACAAAAAACTAAAATTTAACTGTGTAATGGAGCCCAACACTTGTTCCTTTGTCGTTTAGATTTTTTACAATTTATGTTCTACAATGTGCCAAAGGTCCTTTAGCCTAAATTCAGCCTTAAGGGTCTGTTTCCATTTGACACTGAGGTTAGTCCTATTTAGAGGTGGCCTCTGAAAGAAAAAAAGTGACACTTCCTCCTATCTCCCCAGATTTCCCACTCAATCCACTATCTTATCCTCTCAACAAAAACATAAAAAGTGCAAGTTATTTAGTTGTTTGTCATTATGTAACAGCTGAACAAATGTGTGCCTAAGCCTCTATTGTAAGGAATTCTTGGTTAGCTCAGCAGAAATAAAAAATAGAGAAACATGAGGTTTCATCATTGTTATCCTGTGTCTTAAAAGTAAGCGACTCTCACAAAAAAGCATCCAGTCAATGCTGTTTTTCCCTCGACTTTAAACAATGAAATGTTTTCTTAGCCGAGTTTTCAGGCTCTAACTCTATAGTCATCGAACTTTTTTGCAGGCATGAGATTTTCTATCCAAGTGATTCAGTGAAATCTTTACATGCATAAAATACAGTTTTTACAAAGTAAAACGTCTAAAGAAGTAGATGTCTAAAGGTCGATTACCTCACATTTTTAAACCTTTTCCCTCCGAGTAACTCTCCCGCTCTCATCCATTTCTCTTTCCCTATCTGTCTCTGGCCCTCTCCCTCACTCTGTCACACACATACACACACACACACTAAGAGGGGCCTGAGCTCTATTTAGACATGTAATCCCTGGATTCAGTCACTTGATCGTAAGCTGCTTCCTTTTTCTTGCTCACTCCACGTCACTTTCTTGTTCTCTCCGCTGCTTCATTAAATCCAGTGGATTTCTCTGATGTTAATTTCTGGATTTTTCCCTTCAGACAAATCCAACAAGACCTAATGGTTCCTGCTGACATCTGTCTTTGTTCAGTTATTTTGACCTTTGACCTTTGTGTATCTGTGTTATCTGAGAGTGTAACATAGCCTTCGTAATTTAAATAGAGACCATATTCTGTCAATGTGCTACTTCGGCTATTAACTCATTATTATCCTTTGAGCTGTTTGTTTGAAGGTTACTCGTTCAATATAGAGGACACATTGTGCTCTTATACCTGCTGCCAGCAGATGGCATGAAAGCACTCATACAGATTTTTTTACAACATGAAGGATTCCTTGATTCTTTCTGGATGGTTTAAAATCTTTTGGGAGTTTTTTATGCAAGGCAAAAGGAGGTTATAAATATAAGGAAGACGAAAAAAAATGGATAAAACAATGTTTTCTTCAAAATATCTTGAACTGTTGGTGCTGTTTTTCTTTTTACTAATTTTAAGGACTTAAGATACAATTTTTATTCTTTTAAAAAATAGATAAAATCAGGGGATGACTTGAAAAATTACATCAATGCAGTTTATCATTGTTTGTTGATCCTTATACAGTCATGGACAAAAGTATTGGTACCCCTGGATTTTTTCTAGAAAAATAAAACATTTCTCCCAGAAATTGTTGCAATTACAAATGTATTTGGTATAAATCTGTTTATTTCCCAGAAATAAAGGGGTAATCAACACAGATGGAAAAACAGCAAAATGACAAACATAAGAAAAATAACTAAGAGACACAGGAAACCAGAACAAAGTGAACACAAGGCACAAGGCAAAATCATAAAATGAACCACTGAACCAAAACACAGAGACACACTAAACACAAGAATGCAACACAACCAAAACAACTATAACAAACTTGAACAATGCACAAGAAAACCCAAACCAAAAGACAGAATCATCTCATAAACCTGCATAAGAGCTACAATTGTTATTCAGGTTCATTTTAACTCAATTCTCTAGTAAGGGGGCAAGAGAGGCAGCCACCTGATGAGCTTAAAGACTAATGTCATTTACATTAAAAAAAAACATAACAAACATGAATCTGTAAAGCTGCATGTCAAAGACAGCAGGAAAGAACCACATGAAATAGTTTCTTTGCTTTGTTTAACTGTTATTTTCATATTTCTTTCCAAGTTTATCCTCTCATTTTGGATAAGCAGAAGCAAGACTTTGGCTCACAGCTGATCAGGTCACACATAAACTCAAATGGTCACACTATTTTCCATCCCAGACGGCAGCAGGTATGTGTACGGGAGAGCCAGCTTCTCGTTTCGTTCTTTGATTTTGCTTTCCAGATCCTCAAGCTCCCTTTTAAACTTTTTGATCTGGTTGAGGGGGTTGGCCTCACTGAAGTGTTGTTCTGGGTACTGGCCCAGAGGTACCTGATGACACCAATGAAACACTTAGCACAAACAGCACTTCAATGTCTGCAAACACTGACTTAGCAATACAATACAGAGTGGAAAAAAGTTCCAAGACCTCTGAATATTTCAGCCTCAATAATTTCTTGATCTAGTGAAAAAATCTTAGACTCATGTATCTTCAATGAAGTACTTTACACTTACGAAGTCAGAGGACTGCTGGCTGAGAAGATACATGATGCCAATTCCACAAAGCGTTGCACTGACACCAGGTAGCGACTTCAGAATCGTATCCTTGTCAGATTTCCCCTTGGAGGTTGGTGGGGGATGTTCCATAGAGGGGGCAAAGTTGGGCATCCAGGCACCAAAGTCGAGCTGCAAAGATAAACAGGTGACTTGTGGTTGTCTTTTGAAGCACCACAAATGTGCTGATGAATAATGTTGATCAGAGAAAGCTTTTAAGATCTTAATCTAATCTCTAAAATAGTTTGTAGCTGTGTTAACATGCAAAACCTTTAGTAAACATTCCTCAAAAATGGCATGACAACAATAACAGAGTGACTCACCTGTCCAGAGTTCACAGCTGAATGCTGTGCTGAGCAGGTGAAGATCACCATGGTCACAAATTTGACCAACTCATCCACCTTGTCAAATTTCTGTGGAATACCTGATAATTACAGAAGACGAGCAGCATTACATGATCTCTGCACACAAGACATCAGGAGTTTCCTGGCTGCCACTCTGCATTTGATTATTCAGACTTTCGACAAAATTGTTTGAAACATTGAACACATAATAAATAAATAAAAATCCAAGGTGCACTCTGTTGTTACACTGCAAAAACTGAAATCTAAGCAAGTCATTATGTCTTGTAGTAAAAATTGTCTTATTGTTCTTAATTTGAGCCACATTCACCAGACCAGGTCATAAAAATGTCTTATTTCAAGTTTTTTTAAGACAAAAATGAGGTGAAAATTGTTTGTAACAAGTCAAAAAAATCTGCCAATGGGATAAGACAAATTCACCTGGGAAGTTTCTTGAAATTAGAAAGATGTCTTAAAACAAGAATCTTTTATCTTATCCCATTGGCAGATTTTTTTACTTGTTACAAGCAATTGATGCCTCATTTTTGTCTTTAAAAAACTTGAAATGAGACATTTTTATGACCTTGTCTAGTAAATGTGGCTCAAATCAAGAATAGTAAGACAAATTTTTACTAAGAATAAGACATAATGACTTGCTCAGATTTCAGTTTTTGCAGCGTACAGAAATTGCCAGAATGACAAAAAACATTTCTCTGTAGTGAGGTCATCTGAAAATCAAGTTGAGACTATTTTTTTGTATGGACACTCCCCAAAACAGGCTTCAGGAGCTGCTCAAAAAGTAACAAGTGATGTTTGAGAGACTATGTTCATGTATTACACTGTCAATGGGTATTGCTGATTACTTTTTATCTATATTTTGAGAAAGGAGGCCTGATGTGTTGGAAAATGTGTCTTAAGACATGTGATTTTTTTTTCTGCTGTTTATGTTTGTCTTGTGTTTTCTTAAGGCTGTATCAACTCTTGTGTTTTGTAACTTTGGGTGATTGGTGATATGAAGTGCATCTGGAATTAGCCCAGATTTTTTGCAGTCAATACTAACAAGTAATTCTGGAGCTGACAGTGACAACGTTCAAGTCCCCCACCAAACCAACCTGAATCAGTGTTGGAAAGGAATCCCTCCTCAAAAATGTCTGAAATCCACTTCTGCAGCTCAGTGTCTTTCTGGACATCATCATCCTTTTTGTAGTAATTGGTGAGGACTCCCTCCACAAACCTTTGAGAGAGAAATCAACAAAAGTTGTACGAAAAGTATTCATTGTTAAATGTTACATTTTTATAGACTCTGCTGTAATATGATACTTATTTGGGGACTGTAAGAAGGTCAATTTTTTTTTAATCAATTATTTCTATTGTTTGTCCTGAGCACTATTTTCTGACAAGAATAAAATGCAAAAAGATGCAAAGTCTCTTTTTCAAGTCTCTCTCTTAATCATCAATCAATAAATTCAGCAGTAATACCATTGCAAAAGCTTTTCAGATTATCCTTACTGTCTAACTGAGATTTGGAAGAATCTCCAAACCGATTAGCACTTATTTTATGTCACTGTCTGGCCAGTAGCCAGCATCAAACAACTTCAAAATTTTGCACCTTTGAACGTCACTCTACCTCCAGCCACCACTGTTAAACATGATTTTAATCTAAGAATGTAAAATGGAAACTAAATACTATACCTGTTGGTGATTCCCCAAAGCTTGAGTCCATCGTCCCTGTAGTGGAAGTTGGGCACATCCTCCAGCCCACGCTCAGCAATGTCTTCTGGTATGCAGAGGGAGCTGTACGTGATTTCAGACAGGGATTTCTGCAGGATTGTCTTCGTGCCATCGGTACCAGATGCCGAATACTAGAAATCAAACAACACAAAGAATATTGATGGAGACAAAATACTTAACCCCTAATTAAAATAACACAAACATTATTTGGGAAGGTAAAGAAAAATATTTTTTTGCCACTTGCATGTAAACTTTTTTGAAGTGATTAAGATTTCATTGGCCAACTCCTCTGGTGGAAAAATCCCAAATAAATAATATTCATTCAAAGCCAAATACATATCCATACACATCTTTTTTAAGACATGAGAAAAAGACAGGAGGGACAGGGAGGCCACAGCTGCTAGAAATGAACAGTAGGACAGTGAAAATCTATGTCTTTCAACACACACATCAGACATTATACAGTCAGACAAAATAACAGCAGTAACGCATGTCAGTGTAATGTTTACTTCATAGTCCTTCCTGATGAAAACAAAACATGAGACCAGTAGTTGTGACTATTAGCTGGCTGACAGAAGAAAAGGATACTAAAAACTCTTATTTAGATAACGGTCAACCGCTGTTTTTTTTCCTACCTTCGCAAAAAACCCGGTGCCAGAAATCAGGTAAAGTCGAGCCATGACATTGATCTGCAGAGTGTAGCGAGTGTGGGGGACGAGGAGCTGAGAGAAAGAAAAAAGTCTGGAGTTCAATACTTTTATACCAGTAAGTTTTGTGAAATTCCTTGTAGTACATACAGCTATGCCTAAAAGTTTACACCCCCTCCAGCAGAATTACTGATTTTTTGGCCTTTTCTCAGAAAATATGAATGATGACACAAAAACCTTTCTGTCACTCATGTTTAGAGGTCAGGTGAAGACATTTATTAACAAACAACTGTGTTTACTCTTTTTAAATCATAATGACAACAGAAGCTTCAAAAATGACCCTGTTCATTTTTTTATACACACACACTGATAAATAGATCACAGGTGAGGATGGTTACCTTCAGTAGACATTCAAACACATTTTTGTTCACTTTTGTGCATTTATCAGGCCAAAACCACCAGAGTTGTGTAAACTTCATAACAGGGCTGTTTTTGAAGTTTCTGTTGTCATTATGATTTAAAATGTTTTTTATGTTTATGTTTTTAATTTTAAATGTCTTCACCCAACCACCTACCATGAGTGATAGAAATGATTCTGTGTTATCATTCATATTTTCTGAGAAAAGGCCAAAAAAATTGAAAATTCTGCCGGGGGGTGTAAACTTTTTGGCACAACCGTAAATACCAATGCAACATGATTTATTAGCTTTGGAGGCCACACCCATCTGCAGGATAAAGAGTCAGTCTTTATTGCTGTACTCCTTCCCATTTACCTTGTAGAGTGGATGAACCATGGGCACATTGCGCAACAGAGACACAGCAAACACTTCAGCCAGCAGATGAGTGCGCATCAGGTGAGCATGGAGTTGATGGTAGGTGAATTCTGCACTTCTTACAAATATCTTGGCCAACAACCAGTCGGACTCTGAGTCAGTGGGAAGAAAGATGGGGTTGTCCTTTCCAGGTTTCTGCTTCAGCTACAAGAGAAGAAAGGGAGATGGTTGCTGAATTAACTGGAAGATTAAAAAAACACTGATTAAATATGATGAAAAATTGGTGTCTGGAAGTTTGCCTGTTTTTTCTCAGTTGGACTTTGATACGACCTCTTAAGCACTTTGTCAATGAAAGGATAAATCATACTATTATCACTGCTCATGTCATGTAAATCAAACTGGTTTTTTTTGTTTGTTTGTTTATGACCTGACTGCAAAAGTTTTGAATGTAGCTGGCATGTTGTCAGACACTGATTTTTCATTTGCCTGTTTGAGGTCCAGACTACCCTCCACAAGCTGCCACCTGTTGTTTTTTTTCAGGAGCCAGAAGTTAATTATTTAGCTGACATGACACCACACAGCTCATGCCCATAATTATCTTTTTTCCCCTTTGATAACAGGATGTAAACATTTTTATCTTTGTTTGAAGAGTGATATTCTTTTACAAGGCTTATTGATGGGTTGACTTTGTTTAGATGCCAACCCCAAGTGGTCATTGGAGGAACTGCACTCTGGCAGCATCTCATATCTAACTGTTCAGTTGATTCAACCACATTCATGTGCTAAATTTAATAGCTAATTGTGTAACATTCGAGTTGTTCTCACCTGGATTGCAAGTGGCATCAGCTTGTCACCTGTTTTGTGAAGCAGGACGAGGGGAGCCATCAGGTACTGCTCTTTCTCATTTACTGTGTTTGCTTCAATTCCGTCCAAAAGCTTGTAGTCACACAGGTAGATGTTGCCACTCTGAAATTTTAGAGAGGATGGGAAGTTCGCAGGCATAAAGCGTGGATTTTATGAATAAGAAGTAGGTGTGTCAATGCATTGAACAAGTGTGTTTTACATGTCATGAACTGATTTTTCGGTCACCTTCAACTCGTCCTCCAGGCTGTGCTCACCGCTGGGAAAGACCATGTCATCAGTAACAGGCAAGTTCTCAGGGAGGGCTGAACAACGACGGATCACCATGGGGTTGACACCATTCAGGAACTGGTAGCTGAAAAATTCATCATCCTTCCAGTGTTCCAGAAGATAGTCTAAAAGGTACAGGGAATTAAGTTTGAACCTTAGTGTGCAGGTAAAATGAAAATAAATAAATAAATAAATAAAGATAGCATCCAATGTTGTTTCACTTTGAGACCAGAGCCCAGTCTCCTTTGAAATCTTCACTCAGCACTTCCATCTCACCTGCAGATAAAATGTAACACTGCTTTGTTCTTGTAACCTCTGATTCCTCCAGTCCTGGACACTCTTTAGCCCCCTCCTGTCTGGTCGGACTGGGGTTTTTAAAAACATCCCACCAACTTTTTTTTTTTTTAAAGTGTTCGGATTATGTGGGATCTTCACATTTAAGCACTGTATTTGTACCTCATTTAAAGTGACTGTTCTTGATCATGAAAGTGACTAATTCTTCTTTAGAGGACAAGAGCTGTGACTGTGGATCCCGGCAGAGCAGGCTTTCTGGGGGCAAAACGATTTTCAAATTAGGATGCTCTGACCAGATACTGCAAAAAAGAGGGTTGATGTCCAATCGTGCTCTAACAAATAATTACAGAATTCAATTGAACACTTATAGTGAGACCCCATGACAGTGACTCCTGAAGTGAAGAAATAAATTAATGCACACTAAATAATTTCCTCTTTAAATACAGACAGTGCCTCATCTTTACGGTTTGGATGCTCAAATTCATTTTGAAAATATGTTATTTAAAAGAAACCATAGGATTCTTTTCTGTTTTTATTATAAAGGCTTATTTCGGGAAACATGTTCCGTAGCGTGATATGATTTAGCTATGTTAAAAATAAGAATGGTACCTGACATATCAGTGCTTTTGAGGAACATCTTGAAGATGGAATCGAGACCAGCCCAGTTTCCTATTGCACCGGTCAGTCCATTCAAAAAAATTCTAAGAATTTGAAGAGAAAGCTTTAATTATACCTAAAAGTTTGGAGTAACAGGTGGAGAGGCAGATGCCTTGATGGATTTATAGATTGTGATAGAATTTAGGATTTTACCCAAAGAGTGTGAACCCAAGATCTTTCTTTTTGGTGAAGGAGAAGTGGACCTCATCAGACAGTGAGTCTACGTCTTTTGCAGCGATGCAGTGAGGAATGCCTGGTAAATACTCACACCATCTGTGAAAAAACAGACAGTGAGAACAACAAATGTTTGTGAGACTAAATAATGTCTGTGACTCATATATAAAGAATGAAACAACAAACATCTACTCTTCTAAAAACAAATACAGACAGTCTTAACCACTCTGTATGTTAGTTGGTAGATGGTTAACAAAACAAATAAAGACATCCATAGATCGATCAACTTTAGACTTGGGAGTGTCATAAAATAAAAAGGAGAAGGGGTAATCTTGCTGCTCTCACTCATAGTCCCTCCTTCGAAAACCCAACTCCATTTCCCGAACGTCAGTATGATCAGTGTCTTCAAAAGGCAAAATAGCTGAAAGACAGAAAACAATTCAATGCTAATTTTATGAACATATAAAGTAAATTGACACAGTTTTTTCATCAATATTTAACTTCAGATTATGTCTTTAGTTTATTGGTTTGTTAGTGAAGAGTACCTTTTCCCTCTCTGAATATGTGCACGTCATTGGTATTGATCCAATGGTAAACTGGAAACTGGTAGATGTCTCCCTCAGGAGATGTCACCTCAAACTTGGCCGGGAACCAGGCGTCATCCCTCAGAATTAGGTTAGAGTCTCTTTTCAGTTCTATCATGACCAGCTTTCCAATGGACTTAGTGCAGGACACGGTAAGTTTGGACAGCTTGTGTAAAGACAAAAATGGTTTGATTAGATCTGTAAGTCATTTGTAATGTATCTTATGCAAGAACAAGCAACATGTCAAGAGTCAAAGAGAGAAAACTTGTTGCTGGAAATGTGTGTCAGATTTGGTGAAGATTGAATGTCAAAATCACAATCGCACAGAGGCACAGCTGTCTTTGGAGGCACAGTGTGCACCTTCACATTGTAAGTGTTTTTTCAGACTTACTGCTCCAGTGATGTAGGTCCAAAGGCTGTTGACACTTTTGCGTTCGCTCGCTCCATCTGTTCCCACCAGCTTGATGGTGACATCGTTCACAGTGGAAGAGAAGAGCAGTTCGCTCGGGAAAATTTTCACTTCATAATCCACCATTTTCTCTCTGGTGAGCAGAAGAGTCCCTGAGAGGAGAAAAGAACATTTTCCAGCCCTAATCATCACACGGTCCAAACAATGTTAAAGATCACATGGAAACAAACACTGAATTTAGTATTTCCATTCATCTACTATGATTCTCCGGTGAACTGAAATTGATCAGTGAAACGTCTCACTCACCAGTCACTCAGGTCTTTAAGCTCCTCTGATGAACCACTCCAGAGATTCAGACAGACGAGGCTGAATCTCCTCTTTATATTTACTGTCTGTTAGTGGGAGTGTCACTTCAGATAATGTGATGATAGACATGTATGAGAAGTTCAAACCAACTACAAAACCATCAGGGAGATGATACAATAAATGTTCCACTCCAATGTAGTGGTAAATTGAAATAAAATAAAATAATTTCACATGTTTAAGTGCAAATATATCTCTTGAAACCTCACCCTGGGTGAAAAAGAAAGTTTGCAACAATTACCTTATCTTTAAAAATAACCCAGTCTATTAATTTTTGTAACATTTGTTTTTATTTCCTGCTTTGAAAAGAGGATGGTCCACAAAAATTCATTCAGTTCACAGATTACTGTTCACAGATTACACATCCTGAACTCATTTTTTTTAATATGTTACAGCTTTTTTATGCAAAAAGGCGATGTCACCACTGAGCAACTTGGCTTTGTTGTCACGATTAAATTTCAACTTTTTTTCTGAAAAGAAGTTTCAAGATATATTATTGAAATTGAATTTTATAACGTCTACTGTATTGAATTGTTAAACTTCTTTTCTGATGAAGTTGAGTCTCAGGTTCAGGGTGTATTGGGAAATGGATAAAACTTGGCAAGGTAAGAGATGCTCCGTCAAGCCAATCACTCATAATCAATTCCTGTGCCAATCAACTCTGGCAACAAAGCTACATGCCGATCTTTCATCTGTCTCTCATCTATCTCCCCTGCAGGTGCACCACACCCTCACCAATACCTTCACAGTGTCACCTAATTATAACTGCCACTTATTAAACTGTCACCCCCTTTAATCCCATGCATTTATTTATGTGGGAATAAAACCACATCAAACTGTCATTATCTAAAAATTTTTCAAAGTTTGTAATTTCCTTTACAACTTTCATCACCACCCCTGTCATTGCATGAATTTGGATGTTTTTCAATGAAACCACAAAAAGTTGTTTACTCGCACTTTTCACATCACTGGAAACATCTTCATTCTTCCTTGGTATTCATTTAACAGAAACACTAAAACATTGTCAAAACATGTTACAGATGAAAATGTCATTAAGTTGTCCAACCTTAATTTTCTACAAGCTGGGACAAAAAACAAACTTCTGCAGTTTGTCACAAACTTTGGAAACTATTCAAAGAGTTGTTTGACTTTTGTGCTTGAAGGATAGCAGGATGTAAATTTAAAATAGCTTCTGCAGTTTGTCCACTGTTTGAACCTTTTCACACCACATTTATACACTTGCAGCAGATGCTACTACTCTGTAAAGATCCGGTCAGTGTTGAAGAATCTCTTTCACACATCGATGGCACTGAACCTGGGTCAGTTTGCACAAGGACATTACAACATTTTGGTGGCAGGGGCTTTGGACTGAACTCCCAATCCTTGTATGAAGAGACAACCAACTCTACCATGTAGTCATTCCTTTAATGTTGTTTGAATCTGAAAAACCCTAAACTGCCACTGTCACCTGTGAATGCAGGTGTTAAAGGTTTTAAGGCAGGGACATTGTATTAGCTCAGATATCACCCTCATGTTCTCAGGCTGAGTCCTTGTTGCACCTGCCCCTGGGTTCATCGCTGTCCCTCAGCCCACGTTTAAATTCCACTCTCTTTTTGTATATCATAGTAAGGGTTATGTGATCATGATTTGTGGCCGTGAATAATTTCAGATCAATTAAAGTGATCAGCTGTGATAATAATTAATCAATCAAACATGGTTGTAATGTGTGTGATAACATAAAATCGGAGTCTACCTTTTCCTGCTCCACTTCTGTTTTCAAGTTGCCAGAGAAGTAAACTGAAATGTGGAGCTAAACGTGGGGCTGAGGGCAGTGAAGTAGAGGTTGCCTAATGGCTTTTTGATGATAAAATTGATTACATTTTAAGGAGTCTTCATTGTTCTCAAGGGGTAATTTGATTATTTCGGGTCTTGCACACCTGCAAAATCTTTTGCTTTGTGTGCCAATAAAATGTTGAACTAATCTGTGTTTTCTCTAATTTTCACTACGGATGCTTAAAAACTGGCACTTTAAAAATAATATAAAACATTTTGATGATAATCAAGATGAAATGACATGAAAAAATATATATTTTGATTATTTTTTTTGCCCATCCCAAATCATGGCTCTATCAATTGTTTGCTGAGATCAATAAAGAGCCAGTGGGCTCAACAGAAAAACCTGTCACAGTCAACTCAAACCTTTGTATGATCAAATGCTGCAAATATGTGACATGAACAGCAGAAGGTCGAGCCACCAACCAGAATGTAGGTTGAGTACAGCACTTTGACCAAAAAACAACAATATTTTGGAAAGGTTCAGGCCAATATTTACTCTTGGGAACAAACAGAGTGCAAGGAGGAAAAGGGAGGGAAAGATATCGTGCAAGTACAAGAGTTATGCAATTTTGGAGAGTGTTAGTTTCAATGATGGGAAAAGATAATCTTTCTCATCATGTCATGCCCCAGCAAAGAAGAACACACAAGCCAACAGCGATCTGTCTCTTGTTGCCATCCACTCTGGCAACAAATCAAAAGCCGATCTCTCATCTGTCTCCCATCTATCTCCCCTGCAGGTACACCACACCCTAACCAATACCTCCACAGTGTCAATTCACTTTCTCAAAGGTAATCTTAATTCATCTAAACAAGTATCACTACGTTTTGTTTTTTTTGCAATTTGCCGACTATTAAGTCAGTAAAGCACTTTAATTGTAATTGCAGCAAAGCAACAAAGAAATACAGAATACCCTAACTTGAGCTCTGTGTCACGAATTATCTCCTTTTGTGGCTCATCCCTGCAAAGTTAGGGAACATCTGTTGTCGTCATGTATTAAGTATTATTTCTTTGAATAGGAAATCAAAACTCTTCTCTTATTTTGTTTATAAATACACTCCTATCTAATGTTAAAACCTGATAATCAAAATAAGTTTGCATGATTAAATGCAAATACATCTCTGGAAATCTCATCCTGGGGCAAAAAAAAAGACAAAATTTACCTCATGCTGACAAATAAACTGTTATCTTAAATGAAAATTCAACCAACTAAGTTTTTATAAAATCTGTTTTTATTTTTGTTTTCTGTTAAAAGAGAATGCTTCACAAACATTCATCCAGGTCACACTGAACATTTTTAAATCAAAAGAGTGACAGCTACAGATTACACTTTATCTGTAGATATATGGTGATCAATGTAATTTATCCCTGATGTGGTTTTTTTTTCATATAAAATAGAGTCATTCTCATACAATACAGGCTTCTGTGATGTTTTGGCATGAGTCCCCACATAGACTGTTAAGAAACCTTCAAATCAGTGAGGTAGAGGGGAACAGTCGGACACTTTCAATCACTGATTGCAAGTCCTGAACTCACATTCTTTCTCATGTTACAGCTTTCTTATTCAAATCAAACCTGTGTAAAACAAGAGCTGATTTAGGAGAAGTGCAAATAGATTCCTTTAGTGCAGTAGAAAGTTCCCTTAAACATCATAGCAAATCCTCTTTGGAGAAGAGCCGCCTGTGCTGCTTGGAAGCAGGCTGCACTAATGCATTGAGGATGGGTGTGTCGGTAAACTCCACCGTGCATGTCCCTGAGCTGCAGGGAGCCTTCTCCAGCTCCAGGATGGTCACGTTGTTGGGCACAGCTGTGCTCAGGATACTGGCAGGAACGAAAAGAGTCACCTGTGGCCCTCGACTTGGCCAGTAACGTCCTAGGTTGAAGCCGTTGATCCAAACTTGGCCCTGTAAGCAAATTAAAAGGGCTTTTTCATCAGTCTACTTTTAAAGCTATGTTATTTCAGTCTTGTAATTTTCATTATGGTATTTTTTAGAGGGTCAGAGTTGAGGTTCAGACTGTGTTTTCTAAGGGTGGAAATGCAACGTACCTTCCTCCACCCAGGCAGCTTGATGTAAGTGTCCTGTGGGAGATCAGGGATACCATCAGGGATAACAAAACCTCCCTCATAAAACGCTGGAAGAGAGAGAGCTGTAGGTGGAGGCGGAGGAGCTGTTGATTTAACTTCTCCAAGAAGGCCCTGACTGACCGCCTCATCAATACTGAGACTGTACATAGTCCATCCAAGGAGTGATTCTGCACCAAGTGTCAGGTTAGACACCAGGCCCTGTACAGCAAATACAGACAAAACAGGAAGAGCCGAAGGTAAGTAAAATACATGCCTAGATTACAAAAGTACAAATACAATCTTTTTAAGACGACAACCTTGAAGTCGTTGATGTCTTTCCCATAGTTGATTCTACCCATATTTTCCACCAGTATGTCCACTTGACTGCCAGCTTTCCCCGTCACATTGATTGTTATGGCTTTATTCCTCTCAAGAATCCCCATGGACACCTTTGGAAGAAATAAACAACTACAAGTCAGAATAATTCCTATTTGAATCTGAAGTAACCAGGGTTTCAGACATTTTAGGAAAATACTGAACAAAGTCCCAGAATTCAAGAGCCAATAAAAAACTTCTTATTGAAAGCAACATAAACTTGTATCACATTTTATTGTTTCTGATTTGCTAAATGTTGTAGATACAATGCAGAAGTACCAAGTCATGTATTAAGTTGAGTTGGTTTGACTGATAAATACTTGATGACGAAGGCATAAAAATCAATTAAATGGCAACAACAATCAGTGGTATGGTACATGGTTGATATTTGCGGTGTAAGAATGAGATAAATTCTCAGCATCATGCAATGAAAAGTTGTGAAGTGAATGCATCATGAGACTCACCCCATTCACTGACACATACGCTCTGTCATGGACCCCATTCAATGGAGAAGACAGAGGAGTGGGGGTGTTACAATCAACAGGCAGAAGAGTCCTGTAGAGCATGTAACCAAAGGCCTGCAGGAAGAAATAAATCTTTTTAACTCAAACTAAAAAAGTTAATATCAAAAACATCAGTATAGAAAAAAAAGCACTAAAGGATACCTGATTTAGTTCAATGAAAGTCTGAGGAAATATGCTCTTGACTGGGCCTGAGAAAGACAGTTTCTCTAGAGCATCAGACACTGTCTGGAGCTGTAAGAGCAAGGAGACATGTTTTATACTTTATTTAATTCAGGGGGTTTCTTAAAAAATGACAAATACCTGTTTCATCACAATCGTCCCATATGCAAACTTTGGAGTTGTTGGTGGTATCGGTCCCTCCGGTAACTTACGATACTGTTATAACAACATAAATGAAGTTTTCCATTTTACTTAAACACAATCACTATATGTAAACAACATAATTTCTGTGCTCTCTCTATTTAGTACAAAGTTGCACACAAAGGAAAGCTTAAGTGATTTCTGAAACACTAACAGGAGCTTTCATGAGTGTTCTCACCATTTTGATCACCTCACGAATGGCAAAGTATTTCTCAGTGAGGTCCCCTGCCTCTGAAAGCGGGGCATCATAATCGTAGCTCGTGGGTTGTGGGGCATAAGGTCCATTCGCGCCTGAGGAATCATCAGCATGTGAAG
Source organism: Thalassoma bifasciatum (assembly GCA_008086565.1). NCBI lineage: Eukaryota > Metazoa > Chordata > Actinopteri > Labriformes > Labridae > Thalassoma > Thalassoma bifasciatum. The sequence continues at coordinate 436,142 of RPOG01000327.1, forward strand.
CTTTTTGTTTTGACCAGAAAGTTTAAACCATGACATCAAACTTATCTGTCAAAGCACACGCACCGTTCCAGTATCCAAAGTTTGTCCCTCCTATGAACATGTATCTGAAAGTTAATCGTAAACAAACAAGTAAACTTCAATAGCTCAAATTCATACATTTGTAGGTATGAGTAATGTATTTTTCATTCCTTTGATGGGGAGCTTCGTCCCCCATCAACTAAGTGAGTTTGTTTCTGGTGTCACTGAATGAAGATCCAGTGAGATCTACTGTCATAGGCTGAATCTCATGTGCAGCTTTTAAATGCAGCAGGTGAACTGAACATTTCTAACACAAGGCTGACCCCTGTTACCAGAAACTATTTCTGACAGCTGATGCTCATGTAGTTTACTGTTATCACCAAGTAAGTGTTTCCTGTCCCTCCCTTTTAAGGAAGTGCCTTGGTCTGTTCTCTTTTTCCATCTCTTTCTCTCTCTTTTTCTGTCTTTGTGCATAATCCAGTACTATCACACATCTTGTTCTTTCTTGACTGGAGCTGTTTAGACATTTTACATGTTCTTACCAATAAAGCATAGTCAAAATATTAAAATTGGATCTTGAATTGGTACTGCAGACTTTTCTTGCAGATATGTTTTCTAATTTTTAACAATTAAGACTTTCCTCATTGATTACATTTGACAAACTCAGTGTTTTTCTTACCCCCAGCTAAACTTAAAAGAGTGTGAAGATGCAACATCTAATAGCAAAGCAGAATGAAAATGATGTAGCAAACAGGAGGACTGTAAGCCAGCTGTTGTATACACTGATGTGATCTTATTTATTTACATCTTCGTGAGAAAGCCTAACTGGGTATTTTCTAAAATTCTGGACCATCCAGTTTGTAAAAAGCCTTTTATAATTAAATATTTCATTTGTTAAGGATTGTCATCGACCCTGTGAAATCACCTTCTGTCTATTGGTTTTAAGAGTGAGTTTGAAACTGTCAGACAAAAAACTGTGAACTCACAGGTTGACATTTGCCCCCATGGACAGAATCTCATTGAGGGACTTGGCAACTATGATCGATGACACATTTGAGTGAGGCGACCCCCAGTGGTCCAGCCAGCCTGTGTAAAACTCTGAGTTCACCTGTCGAAGCAAGAGGGAGTGTATGAGCTTTGGAGTAGCGATGAAGTATGACCTTACAACCACAGAAGTCAAACTGGATGAACTGGATCAAACACTTGCCAAAGGTCCGTGAGGTTCAGCGTGTCTCTGTGTTGCAAAGGCAGCGGTTACATTTCCACCTTACAGGATCCAAACACAAGAAGTTCAACAGTCAAACTACAGTTTCCTCATGACTTGTGACTAAGCAGCGATGTGCTTTTAAGTCAGTGTGGAAAAAACAGGATGATGAAGACTGTCGGAATTTATGTCCTCCCATGAGGCTATAAAAAAAAATCTTCTAAAACTCAAAATATCAACATGTGAAATACTTCTTACACTAACATGGAAAAATCTGACTGGATTGAATTTCTTATCACTGCTTTTCTGATTTCACCACTTTGTGATGCATAACTTTCTTGCTTGCATGGAATTACAAAATGGAAATTTGACACCTGACACCCACCTGGCCCAAAATCGACGGTGGCGTAGAGACCTTGTATCGAGCCACACTTGAGGTAGCCAAGTCCGGCTCCATCTGTGGTGAACAGCACCACTTGGTCACCAAGGTGGGAACGAAATAGCTTGGACAGGTGACGCATGTAGTTATAGTCGCAAGAGAAATAGCTGCCGTATTCGTTCTCCACCTAAAAAACAAGGGCAGAGCTGGAGGACTTTTCCTGCCAAAACTCAAAAACAAAGCTGCAGAGATCACCCAAGCACTACGCGCTCACCTGCACAGTGATGATGGGACCTCCGTTCTGGTAAAGAAATGGCTCCATCATTGGCAGCAACTTCCCCATCCACTTATCCACTGCTGCAATGTAATCTGGACAAGAAAAATATCATTGTACACAATACAGCAAGGAACTATGTTTGTTTAACCTTTATTTATTCTATTTTCTTTGACCCTCACCGGGATCTAAAGACCTGAGAACGATGTCTTTCTTGTTCAAAAGCCAAGCAGGGAGCCCACCCTGGTGAACATAACAGAGCAAATAAAATCAGGAGGGTTTTGTCATGTAATGAAAATGGAAAATCACCATTAAAAAACATAAATGCATCCAAAAGTATTTAGTCTTAAAAGAAGTATAATTGAAACTTAAATTGTGTTGATGAAGAACAGGTTTTGTTGTCTTCTTTCAGACAAGAGAATAGTTTTACTCTGTAAAAAAAATGTGTTTCTGCCTATGAATCAGCAGTTTTTATACTTTTTCTGCTATTAAACCTCATTCTCTGCTCTAACTGGTGTTTTGGGGGAGCAAAGTAAGGCAACTTAAGACTGGCTCACATAGAGGGTCGTTCACGAAACACACAACCTGTGAGTTTTAGTTTTCTGCTAATGTGCAAATTTAAAAGTCATGCAGTGTCATTTCCTCTGCACCAATCTGATATAACATCATATAAGCAGAGTTAACACGGAGGAACTACAAAGTCTTTTGGTCAAAGTAGCAACAGCACTCCATGAAAACATTAGGCACAACTTCAAGTCCTGAAGTGTTATTGGTAATATAAATATATTTGTGATATGACCAAAACTCAAGGTGTTTCTATAGAAACAGTGATACAAAATGTTTCAAAGATTTTCATGTTAAGCTGTATGGGATGAAAGGTGGAAGTGATTTATTTTACCATCAAGTCATTCAGACTTTGAGGTGTGTACTAATACTTATGCTATGGGTCAGAGACATGAAGTGATGTAAAAAGGTAAAATGTAAACCATTATCCTCTGAAATGTTTTAATCAGGAAACTCTGGGTCAAGTTAAATACAGGCACTATAATGATTAATTTATTTACAATGCTGGAATTAAATGTGCTTGATACAGGACAGCTTTGGTTTGATACAGTAGCCTGAAACTAAACATATCCTAACTTATATTTCAAAATATGGGAGTGTCACATGTTCAGGTCTTCTGTTCTGTTGATGAAAACCATTTAGACCCTGTCTCTTAACTAACAAACACCCTTACCATGTCCCACTCTGCACATATGTAGGGCCCAGGCCGAAGGATGACGAGCAATCCAATGTCATGAGCCAGCTGAAGGAAATACTCCACATCCCGGTCTCCACTGAAGTTGTAGCGACCTGGAGATTCCTCGTGGTAGTTCCAGGGAATGTACCTTAAAAAAAACAAAATAAAATGTCTGTCTGATAAATAGATGCACCTAAAATATTAACAGATATTAATATTAACAAAACTTATGGATTAAACCAGGACAAGGCACTGGTTGGAAAGCTCAGTCTTAAGTCAGAAAAATGTTCTGTTTTGTACAAGTTGCACCCCACAATCCAAAAATTTACAATCACAAATCTCTGACAATGTTGTGGAACTTAATGTATGGTGGTTAGTTTCCGGATATGTATATTTTAAAATAAAAAAGGGGGAAGATGTGCGGTTTGCATTATTAACAGCACTTCTCGGTGCACTCAGTGGCAGCACCTGTGGTCATTCAACTTGTAGCACTTCATCGCAGTTATGAAGGTTTCATCTCCAAGTTTTAAGTCTTACTTGTGTTGAATGCCGCTTTGGACAAAAAAGTTAGCTAAATGAAATTGTAGAATTTTTCACATTTGAGGAGCTGTGCCCAGAATAAGCTAATTTGAAAAAAAAATTCAATTTATTTTATGTATTTATTTATCTGGCTCAAAGGACTGCAGAATTTCAACCAATGGTTGAGTGAGACACCTTTATTATTTTCATAAGCAAATATGTGAAGACATTTTATAGTAATAGACATTTATAAATACTAAACTCTAAGATTAAAAAAATCCCCAAACATACTGCTAGTTTGAAACCCTTTGGTCTAAAATTGTAACAAAAAGTGTGGGGTGAGGTGAACGTACGTCTGGATGGCGTTCAGTCCTGCCATGTACATCTTCAGCAGCCGATCCTTCCAGTACTCTCTGGGGATCCTGCTGTAGTGGATGCTCCCTGATATGTAACGAAACACCTCACCATCTTTTCTGAAGCAGTCACTCTTGTAATCAACGCTGAATGAAGGAGGATCTCCAAGCTGCAAGTCAAGTTTGACAAGTTTAATCACATGTGAAACAAGATATTTTTTTTTACCGGTCATCATTGAAGGACAGCTGAGTCGGCTTATATTGGGTTTTATTGTGTGGTCAAAGTTTTATGCGTTTATGGAACTGGGCTGGCATCTCAGCTGACTTTGAGTCAATTCACACTGCAAAAACTCAACATCTTACCAAGGACATTCTAGTCAAAATATCTCATCGGATTTAATACAAGACATAGTTACCTAAAGGGAAACAGATATTGGAACTTGTTTTGGGATGAAAAATCTTGTCTAAGGAAAAAGTCTTGAAAACATCTTGATTTGAGTGATTTCTCAGATGTAACAAGCTTTTATTGTCATGATATAAGGTTTTTAAGCAGCTGAGTTATTTGACTGAGATAAATACTCTTATTTCAGGAAATAGACTCAGCTTGAATTAATTAAACAAAGCTTCATTTAAATCTGCAGTTCATTATAAGATTATCATGAGACAGAAAACTTTCTGAAACATGAAAATGGGCTAAATGTGTTTTCTCAGCTATTGTCAAAGCCCCTCTTTTTTAGTAAAACTAAAATCTAATGACTCATAAAAATATATTTTACCAAGAAGAATATCACTTGTTCAACAAGCAGATTTTTCTGCTTACTACAAGCAATATATATATATATATTTTTTAACTTATTTTTAAAGTGGCTTTTTTTCTCAGGGTGTCAGGATGCCAGTATAATGGCACTAGTATTGGCTTATCATAAGAATATATTTTTCAACATATCGGGGGAAGACATATCACATTTTGTCATTTTTATAAAACAACCTGCAATTGCTGTTAGTGAGAATATACCAATATTAAGGCATTTCTGGGTTCAGAGGTTAGATACATTTTAGAAAGTCTTCACAAGTCAAATTTTCTTGTTCTGTTGGCAGCTAGTTTCTCTTAGTTTAAAGAAGTTAGCCCCACTTTTTTTGTATGAAGGCTGTTTTTTTTTGTTTTTTTTTTTTTGTTTTTTGCAGTGCACCCTTGTTGTGAATATTGCATTAACATTTATAGTAGTGGTAGAGTTTGTCAAACACTCAGCATGCAGGCACGAGCGTCCAAACCGCTGTTCATTTTAAATAGATAACATTAATTTGACTGAATTATATTTTTTCCCTGGCTGGGGGCAAAGCTACTTCTTTACTGAGATTGGAGGCAGTAGATACTTACTGAACAAGCAAACAGCAGCAAAGTGACTCCAAACCTGAGCAGAAACATGCTCCGTGCTCCTGCGGGGCCTTTGGCGACGTGAAGGTTCAAATTAATGAAGCTCCTCGAGGGAAGTTTGGCATTTCAGTTGTTAGCTGATGCTACATACGTCTCTTACTTCCCTA